>ONZH01027075.1:0-236110 GCA_900303285.1 Rhinella marina
CAATATAACTTTACAGAGAACGGCTGCTGTATTCAGGGATAGCTGCTGGAGTAGGGACAGAGAGAGGCATTAGTGGTGTATTAGGTGCTCTGCTACATACCAAACTATATTTGGCACTACTGCTGTGTACCTTGAACTATAAAATATATAGGCCTTATAATTGGCAAACTGTACTGTGCGTTCTCTTGCAAAATAATTGAAATACCTGGTGTTAATACCCACCGTCTGAACAGTTAGTACACGGCTGTGTACCTTGAACTATAAAATATATAGGCCTTATAATTTGGCAACTGTACTGTGCGTTCTCTTGCAAACTAATTTAAATACCTGGTGTTAATACCCACCGTCTGAAACAGTTAGTACACGGCTGTGTACCTTGAACTTTAAAATATATAGGCCTTATAATTGGCAACTGTACTGTTGCGTTCTCTTGCAAAATAATTTAAATACCTGGTGTTAATACCCACCGTCTGAACAGTTAGTACACGGCTGTGTACCTTGAACTATAAAATATATGGGCCTTATAATTGGCAACTGTACTGTGCGTTCTCTTGCAAAATAATTTAAATACCTGGTGTTAATACCCACCGTCTGAACAGTTAGTACACGGCTGTGTACCTTGAACTATAAAATATTTAGGCCTTATAATTGGCAACTGTACTGTGCGTTCTCTTGCAAACTAATTTAAATATCTGGTGTTAATACCCACCGTCTGAACAGTTAGTACACGGCTGTGTACCTTGAACTATAAAATATTTAGGCCTTATAATTGGCAACTGTACTGTGCGTTCTCTTGCAAAATAATTTAAATACCTGGTGTTAATACCCACCGTCTGAACAGTTAGTACACGGCTGTGTACCTTGAACTATAAAATATATAGGGCCTTATAATTGGCAACTGTACTGTGCGTTCTCTTGCAAAATAATTTAAATACCTGGTGTTAATACCCACCGTCTGAACAGTTAGTACACGGCTGTGTACCTTGAACTATAAAATATATAGGCCTTATAATTGGCAACTGTACTGTGCGTTCTCTTGCAAAATAATTTAAAATACCTGGTGTTAATACCCACCGTCTGAACAGTTAGTACACGGCTGTGTACCTTGAACTATAAAATATTTAGGCCTTATAATTGGCAACTGTACTGTGCGTTCTCTTGCAAACTAATTTAAATACCTGGTGTTAATACCCACCGTCTGAACAGTTAGTACACGGCTGTGTACCTTGAACTATAAAATATTTAGGCCTTATAATTGGCAACTGTACTGTGCGTTCTCTTGCAAACTAATTTAAATACCTGGTGTTAATACCCACCGTCTGAACAGTTAGTACACGGCTGTGTACCTTGAACTATAAAATATTTAGGCCTTATAATTGGCAACTGTACTGTGCGTTCTCTTGCAAACTAATTTAAATACCTGGTGTTAATACCCACCGTCTGAACAGTTAGTACACGGCTGTGTACCTTGAACTATAAAATATATAGGCCTTATAATTGGCAACTGTACTGTGCTTCTCTTGCAAATAATTTAAATACCTGGTGTTAATACCCACCGTCTGAACAGTTAGTACACGGCTGTGTACCTTGAACTATAAAATATTTAGGCCTTATAATTGGCAACTGTACTGTGCGTTCTCTTGCAAACTAATTTAAATACCTGGTGTTAATACCCACCGTCTGAACAGTTAGTACACGGCTGTGTACCTTGAGCTATAAAATATATAGGCCTTATAATTGGCAACTGTACTGTGCGTTCTCTTGCAAAATAATTTCATGGCTGTGAAGGCAAAATATTGTAACCAAAAAAAATAAAATGCGGAGGGGGGCTAGCGGAATAGGACGTGGACGAGGACGGGGGCGCGGAAATGCTGTTGGGGGCCTTGTTGAAGCCAGTGGGATACAATGCGTGCTGGTGAGGGGTCAGCCAGGATCCCGCTCATCCAGAATCCCTGCCTTTATGGGACAGTTAAGCAGGGGGCGGGTTACACCGCTGTTGAGGCCTGAGCAGGTTGAACAGGTGGTGCAATGGATAGCCGATAGCGCTTCCACACAGTTGTCCACCAGCCAGTCATCCACACAGTCTCACTCTGACCCTCCTTCCTCCACACCTGGCCAACAGAGTCATCCCACCATTGACCCCTCCCAGGAGCTCTTTTCGGGTCCTTTTTCAGATGTGCCGGAAGAATCCCAGGAGCTAGCAGAGGAATTTGTTTGTAGTGATGCCCAAACACTTGAGTTTTCGCCATCTCCTGCTGATGTGGACCCTGAGCCAGCATCTGTTATCATGAGCGATGATGATGATGAGACGCAGTTGCCATCAAGGGAGGCTGTTGGAATGTCCAGTGGGCAGCAGGAGGAGCAGAGTGAGGAAGTGGAAGAGGAGGTGATGGATGACGAAATGACCGACCCCACTTGGCCAGGGGTGATGTCCAGCGAGGAAAGCAGTGGAGAGGTGGTGGTCTGCGCAGCACCGAAAAAGGCAGCAAGAGGCAGAGGGATGTCCAGAGGCAGAGGATTCCAGAGGCAGAGGGATGTCCACAGGCAGAGGGATGTCCATAGGCAGAGGACAGTCCAGACAGAGAAGTGAGGCCACAGCCAGCAGGGCCGAAGCTGTTCCCGGCAGCGGGCAGTCGCGCGAAGCTCCCCCATCGAGGCCTCGTACTTCTGTGGTGTGGAGATTTTTTAATGTTTGTGCGGATGACAAACTGAGCGCGGTTTGCACACTCTGCCACTCAAAACTGAGTAGGGGCTCTGAGAAGAGCAATCTGACCACCTCAGGCATGCGGCGTCACTTGGAAGTCAAGCACTGGGCTGAGTGGGAGAGAGCAAACGCAATACAACCTGCGCCCGGTCTTGCTGCCACTGCCTCTTCCCCTTTGTTGTGTGCTGCCACTGCGGTCCAGACCTCCAGCCAGGACACCTCCACATCTGCCTCTGCCTCGGCTACTTTGGGGCCTTCTCCTTCAGCCTCCCCTTCCCCCGCCTCTTCGCCTGCACCTTCACACTCCTCGTCCCAACAACTGTCCATCTCGCAGGCGTTCGACCGCAGGCGGAAGTACGCCTCGAGTCACCCCCAAGCCCAAGCCTTAAACTGCCACATCTTCCAAACTGCTGGCCCTGGAGATGTTGCCGTTTAGGCTTGTGGAGACGCAGGCCTTCCGCGACCTGATGGCGGCTGCCGCACCTCGCTATTCCGTCCCCAGCCGCCACTACTTTTCCCGGAGTGCCATCCCCGCCCTGCACCAGCACGTGTCGCGTAACATCAGGCGGGCCCTGAGGTACGCAGTCAGCGCAAAGGTCCACTTGACCACCGACTCGTGGACAAGTGCTTGCGGCCAGGGACGATACATTTCTTTGACGGCACACTGGGTGAATGTTGTGGAAGCGGGGACGGGGTCGCAAACAGAGACGGCCTACCTACCACCCCCGCCCAAGATTGCCAGCATGGGTTCTGATACACCCCCCTCCTCTTCCTCCTCCTCCTCCTCTGCCTTAACATCGCCCTCAGCCGCTAGCTGGAAGCGTTGCAGCACTGGCGCGGGGAGACGTCAGCAGGTTGGTGCTTAAGCTCATCAGCTTGGGCGACAGGAAGCACAGCGCCCCAGAGGTGAGGGACGCCATATTGCAGCAGACGGAGATGTGGCTGTCGCCGCTGCAGCTAGGACCAGGCATGGTCGTGTGCGATAACGGCCGTAACCTGGTGGCGGCTCTGGAGCTTGCCGAACTCAATCACGTACCATGCCTGGCCCACGTTTTTAATCTGGTAGTCCAAAAATTTCTAAAGACTTACCCCAACCTGGCAGAGCTACTGGTGAAAGTGCGGCGCTTGTGCGCTCACTTTCGGAAGTCAACTGTAGCTGCTGCTAGCTTAAAAAAACTCCAGCAACGCCTCCATTTGCCTGAACATCGGCTGTTGTGCGACCTGCCCACTCGCTGGAATTCCACCTATTCCATGTTGGCCAGGGTGTGTGAGCAGCAGAGAGCATTGATGGAGTACCAGATTATGAATCCACGCGTGCCTCCAACTCAGCTCCCTCAGTTTGCCAACCACGAGTGGCCATGGATGGCAGACATATGCGATGTACTGCGTATCTTTGAGGAGTCCACCAAGAAGGTCAGCAGCGAGGACGCTATAGTGAGCGTAACCATCCCGCTCCTATGCGTCCTTAAAGAATCACTCATCGCAATAAGGGAGAACGCATTGCACGCAGAGGAGACGGGGGTAGGAGGAGACGCAACGGAGCTACACAGTCAGACCACACTTTTGTCTGCTTCTCGGTGGCAGTTGCAGGAGGAGGAGGAGGATGAGGAGGAGGAGGACGACGTGGAGGTGGCTGTGGAAGAGGAGGAGGATGCTGGCGGCGAGGGTAGCAGTCAGGCTGTGTGCGTCCCATTGGTTCAGCGCGGATGGGGCGGAGAGGAGGCGGAAGAGGAAGAGGAGGAAATGGCAAGTGATCCTTCTGGTGGGGGCAGTGACGTCATGCCTATTCAGAGTCTGGCACACATGGCTGACTTCATGCTGGGCTGCTTTTCCCGGGACACACGTGTTGTCCGGATAGTGGAGAACAAACTGTACTGGGTCTTCGCACTCCTGGACCCCCGGTATAAAGATAACGTCTCTTCTTTTATTCCGGTAGAGGAGAGGACGAATCGATTGCTGGAATACCAGAGGGAACTCGTGCAGAACATGATGGAGATTTTCCCACCCACCATCGCTGGCGGCAGAGAGGAGAGGGTCTCCCAGAGTCCCACAACATCAATCAGGCCCACAGCCACCAGGGGAACACTCTCCAAGGTGTGGGACACGTTCATGGCACCCCCTCGTGCAACTTCCATCACTGCGGGGCCCGCTATCAGCAGGAGGGACAAGTATCGGCGGATGTTGCGGGAGTACCTGGCAGACCGTACCCCTGTCCTCCCCGATCCCTCGGCGTCCTACACTTACTGGGTCTCCAAGTTGGACACGTGGCTGGAACTGTCCCTGTACGCCTTGGAGGTGCTTGCCTGCCCTGCCGCCAGCGTGCTATCAGAAAGGGTGTTCAGCGCAGCCGGGGGCATTATAACCGATAAGCGCAGCCACCTGTCAACCGACAGTGCCGACAGGCTGACGCTAATCAAAATGAACAGCAAGTGGATTGACCCGGACTTTGCTTCTCCAACAGTGGAAAGCAGCCAAAAGTGAAGTGCCATCTGTATGAAGTGCCATTTCCTCCTCCACCTCCTCCTCCTCCTCCTTAACCGCCGTAGAATTGCTCCGTAAATAAGAAAAATTTATATATTTATGGCTCACCTCTTGGGCCTCCACAAAATGTTTAAGAGGTCTCACCTCTTGGGCCTCCACAAAATGTTTAAGAGGTCTCACCTCTTGGGCCTCCACAAAATGTTTAAGAGGTCTCACCTCTTGGGCCTCCACAAAATGTTTAAGAGGTATCACCTTGGCCTCACATAATTTTAAGAGGTCTCACCTCTTGGGCCTCCACATAATTTTTAAGAGGTCTCACCTCTTGGGCCTCCACATAATTTTTAAGAGGTCTCACCTCTTGGGCCTCCACAAAATTTTTAACAGGTCTCACCCTCTTGGGCCTCCACAAAATGTTTAAGAAGTCTCACCTCTTGGGCCTCCACAAAATTTTTAACAGGTCTCACCTCTTGGGCCTCCACAAAATTTTATTCAAGGTCTCACCTCTTGGGCCTCCACAAAATTTTATCAAGGTCCTCACCTCTTGGGCCTCCACAAAATTTTATCAAGGCCTCACCTCTTGGCCTCCACAAAATTTTATCAAGGTCTTCACCTCTTGGGCCTCCACATAATTTGTAAGAGGTCTCACCTCTTGGGCCTCCACATAATTTTATCAAGGTCTCACCTCTTGGGCATCCACAAATTTTTTAAACAGGTTCTCCACCTCTTGGGCCTCCACATAATTTTATCAAGGTCTCACCCCTCTTGGGCCATCCACAAAATTTTTAACAGGTCTCACCTCTTGGGCCTCCACAAAATGTTTAAGAAGGTCTCACCTCTTGGGCCTCCACAAAATTTTATCAAGGTCTCACCTCTTGGGGCCTCCACAAAATTTTTAACAAGGTCTCACCTCTGGGCCTCCACAAAATTTTATCAAGGTCTCACCTCTTGGGCCTCCACAAAATTTTTAACAGGTCTCACCTCTTGGGCCTCCACATAATTTTATCAAGGTCTCACCTCTTGGGCATCCACAAAATTTTTAACAGGTCTCACCTCTTCGGGCCTCCACAAAATGTTTAAGAGGTCTCACCTCTTGGGCCTCCACAAAATTTTATCAAAGGTCTCACCTCTTGGGCCTCCACAAAATTTTTAACAGGTCTCACCTCTTGGGCCTCCACAAAATTTTATCAAGGTCTCACCTCTTGGGCATCCACAAAATTTTATCAAGGTCTCACCTTCTTGGGCCTCCACAAAATTTTATCAAGGTCTCACCTCTTGGGCCTCCACAATAATTTGTAAGAGGTCTCACCTCTTGGGCCTCCACAAAATTTTTTCACTTGGCCCAAATTAAGGTCTCACCTCTTGGGCCTCCACAAAATTTTAACAGGTCTCACCTCTTGCGAGGGCCTCTTGCCACAAAATCTTTCAAGAGGTCTCACTCTTGGGCCTCCACAAAATTTTAAGAGGTCTCACCTCTTGGGCCTCCACAAATTTTTAAGAGGTCTCAACCTCTTTAGCCTCCACAAATTTTAAGAGGTCTCACCTCTTGGCCTCCACATAATTTTTAAGAGGTCTCACCTCTTTGGGCCTCCACATGAATCTTTTAGAGGTCTCACCTCTTGGGCCTACAAAATTTTTAAGAGGTCTCACCTCTTGGCCTCCACACAATAATTTTAACAGGTCTCACCTCTTGGGCCTCCACATAATTTTTAAGAGTCTCACCTCTTGGGCCTCCACAAAATGTTTAAGAGGTCTCACCTCTTGGGCCTCCACAAATTTTTAAGAGTCTCACCTCTTGGGCTCACACTAATTTTAAGAGGTCTCACCTCTTGGGCCTCCACATAATTTTTTAAGAGGTCTCACCTCTTGGGCCTCCACATAATTTTTAAGAGGTCTCAGCTCTTCGGCCTCCACATAATTTTTAAGAGGTCTCACCTCTTAGCCTCCACACAATTTTTAAGACGTCTCACCTCTTGGGCCTCCACAAAATTTTCCATGAGCCTCTGGCCAGCCCACGGCCTCTTCCTGCCTTTTGCGGTCCTACGCATCCCTCAACATCCCCACTGCTTTACCTGCTAGACATGACACTGGGCCAGGTCGGGTCACTGACATCTCAAGCGCCAACAATTTGGGCATTTTAAGGCTTCTGCATGTGTTTGAGTTGTTTTTACATTTTAAAGAAGACATGTCTGACCACATCTCACACACACACACAATGACAATTAGGGGTGGGGTCTATTTGCTTTCCCCCTTGCCTATGCCATCTGTGGTTGTCATAGGCAACGTGATTTTAAGGGGTGCAGAATTTTATCTTCTTTTTTGTCTAGTATGGCTTGAGGTCCATGGCAATGTAGAGGAAAGAAGGTTTCCTTGTATGGTCTCACTTTACAGAGAGGTTATATTATCTTTGGAGTGTATTGTTGAGAGGCTGTGATAGTGGCGTAATAGTGCGACTTGGGCGCGTTATATGCACCCAGACATGCTTCCCCTGCTGTCCCAGTTGCATTCCAGCAGTGTTGGCATCCTTTTCTGAGGTTTCAGGGTGGACTTGGTGACCTCCAAGTGGTCGAATTGAGATTTCCAAGTGGCGAGCATTTTTTTCCCATAGACTTTAATGGGATTCGATATTCGGTCGAATAGTCGAATTTCGCGGTCTATTCGAATCGAATTTCGAACTTTCGAATATTTCACTACTCGCTCATCTCTAGTCACTACGTGGTTTTAACTGTCAGAAAATAATTATAGGTGACACATTCCAACTCGTTACATTACTTTATTATCCATTCAAATAGCCATATTAGGGCTTGTTTTTTATATTAGGGCTTGTTTTTTTGCAGGATAAATTATAACTACTACTGGCACCATTTAATATTGCATATAGTAACATAGTAACATAGTAACATAGTTTGTAAGGCCGAAAAAAGACATCTGTCCATCCAGTTCGGCCTGTTTTCCTACAAGTTGATCCAGGGGAAGGCAAAAAACCCTGTGAGGTAGAAGCCAATTTTCCTCACTTTAGGGGGAAAAATTCCTTCCCGACTCCAGTCAGGCATCAGAATAACTCCCTGGATCAACGACCCCTCTCTAGTAACTATAACCTGCAATATTATTACCCTCCAGAAATACATCCAGGCCCTTCTTGAACTCTCTTAGTGAACTTACCATCACCACCTCCTCAGGCAGAGAGTTCCATAGTCTCACTGCTCTTACCGTAAAGAATCCTCTTCTATGTTTATGTACAAACCTTCTTTCCTCCAGACGCAGAGGATGTCCCCTCGTCATGGTCACTGTCCTCGGGATAAATAGTTGATGGGAGAGATCTCTGTACTGACCTCTGATATATTTATACATAGTTATTAGATCTCCCTCAGTCGTCTTTTTTCTAAAGTGAATAACCCTAATTTTGATAATCTTTCTGGGTACTGTAGTCCACCCATTCCAGTTATTACTTTAGTTGCCCTCCTCTGAACCCTCTCCAGCTCTGCTATGTCTGCCTTGTTCACAGGAGCCCAGAACTGTACACAGTACTCCATATGTGGTCTGACTAGTGATTTGTAAAGTGGCAGGACTATGTTCTCATCACGGGCATCTATGCCTCTTTTGATGCAACCCATTATCTTATTGGCCTTGGCAGCAGCTGTCTGACACTGGTTTCTGCAGCTTAGTTTGCTGTTCACTAAAATTCCTAGGTCCTTTTCCATGTCAGAGTTACCCAATGCTTTACCATTTAGTATGTACTGGTGACTTGCATTATTCCTTCCCATATGCATAACCTTACATTTGTCAGTGTTAAACCTCATCTGCCACTTTTCTGCCCAAGCCTCCAGTCTATCCAGATCCTGCTGTAGCAGTGCACTGTCCTCTTCTGTGTTAATTACTTTACACAGTTTAGTGTCATCTGCAAAAATTGATATTTTACTGTGCAAAGCTTTCTACAAGATCATTAATAAATATATTGAAGAGAATAGGACCCAATACAGACCCCTGTGGTACCCCACTAGTGACAGTGACCCAATCTGAGTATGTACCGTTAATAACCACCCTCTGTTTTCTATCACTAAGCCAGTTACTTACCCACATACAGACATTTTCTCCCAGGCCAAGCATTCTCATTTTGTATACTAACCTTTTATGTGGTACAGTGTCAAACGCTTTGGAGAAGTCCAAATATACGACATCCATTGAGTCGCCGCGGTCAAGTCTAGAACTTACCTCCTCATAGAAACTGATTAAATTGGTTTGACATGACCGATCCCTCATGAAGCCATGCTGATATGGAGTTATTTGCTTATTTTCATTGAGGTACTCCAAGATAGCATCTCTCAGAAAACCTTCAAACAGTTTGCCCACAACAGAAGTTAAACTTACCGGCCTATAGTTTCCAGGCTCTGTTTTTGGACCCTTTTTGAATATTGGCACCACATTTGCTATGCGCCAATCCTGTGGAACACTCCCCGTCAGTATAGAGTCCTTAAATATCAGAAATAAGGGTCTGTCGATGACATTACTTAATTCTCTTAGGATACGGGGGTGTATGCCATCCGATCCTGGTGATTTTGTCTATTTTAATATTTTTAAGACGTTGCTGCACCTCTTCCTGGGTCAGAGAGGACACTTTTAAAGGGGAATTTACTTTTATACTCTGCATTTCATCTGACATTTTATTTTCCTCAGTGAATACAGTGGAGAAAAAGTTATTTAGCAGCTTCGCTTTCTCCTCATCGCTCTCTGCTACTCCCCCCTCATTACTCTGCAAGGGGCCGACACCTTCAGGTTTATACTTTTTAGTATTTATATAATTGAAGAACATTTTAGGGTTAGTTTTACTCTCTTTGGCGATTAATCTCTCGGTCTCTAGTTTGGCTGTTTTTATGTGTCTTTTACATATTCTATTTTTTTCCTTATAGTTTTTCAATGCTTCCTCACTCCCCTCCTGTTTTAGTGATTTAAATGCTTTCTTTTTGTCATTTATTGCTTTCTTTACAGTTCTATTTATCCACATTGGTTTTTTCTTGTTTCTTATTGTTTTATTCCTATATGGTATGTACCTCTCACAATTAGATATTAGGATGCTTTTAAAAATATCCCATTTTGTGGCTGTATTTTTATTTTTGAGGACTTTGTCCCAGTTAGTTAGGCCTATGGCCTCTCTTAGTTGGCTAAGTTTTGCTTTTTTGAAGTTTGGTATTTTTGTTCCTCCCTGAAGAAACGCTCTTTTGAATGACAATTGGAAGGTTATTATATTATGGTCACTGTTTCCCAGGTGTCCCCCAACCTGCACACCTGTTGCTCTGTCAGGTCTATTGGTTAATACTAAGTCCAGTATGGCCGTCCCTCTAGTGGGGTCCTGAACCAGTTGGGAAAGGTAATTGTCTTTGGTTATTTCCAAGAACCTGTTTCCTTTATGAGATGTACAGGTTTCAGTTTCCCAGTCTATATCTGGGTAGTTGAAGTCCCCCATAATAACGACCTCATTATGATTTGCCGCCTCGTCTATTTCATTTAGAAGTAGGTTTTCTGTGGTCTCTGATATATTGGGAGGTTTATAATAAACCCCTATTAGTATTTATTATTGTTTTTGGCTCCATTTATTTCTACCCACAGTGACTCCACATCTTCATGTCCCTCATTTATATCTTCCCGGAGTGTGGGCTTTAGGCATGACTTTACAAAAAGGCAGACCCCTCCCCCTCTCCGGTTTTGACGATCCTTTCTAAAAAGATTGTAACCCTGTACGTTAACTGCCCAGTCATAGCTATCATCCAGCCATGTCTCAGTTACTCCCACTATGTCATAGTCCTCCTCACACATCACTAATTCCAGTTCACCAGTTTTATTAGCTAGGCTTCTGGCATTAGTGTACAAACAATTAAGAGGTTGGTGTATATTTCTTACCCTACACCTTTCCTTCTGATCTGTTCTAGTTCCTCCTTCCATTCCTCCCCCAGTTCCATTACCTTGCCCCAGGTCTCTATCTGCACTATCTTCCCCTCCTATTATGTAGTTACCCTCCCCCCCAGTCCCTAGTTTAAACACTCCTCCAGCCTTCTAGCCATCTTCTCCCCCAAAACAGCTGCCCCTTCCCCATTGAGGTGCAGCCCATCCCTACGGTAGAGCCTGTAGCCGACAGAGAAGTCGGCCCAGTTCTCCAGGAACCCAAACCCCTCCTTCCTACACCAGTTCTTGAGCCACTTGTTTACCTCCCTATCTCCCGCTGCCTTTCTTGTGTGTCTCGTGGTACAGGCAGTAATTTCGGAAAACACTACCTTGGAGGTCCTTGCCCTAAGCTTATGCCCTAGATCCCTAAAATCATTTTTAAGGACACTCCCCCTACCTCTAACTTTGTCATTGGTACCGATATGGACCATGACTGCTGGATCTTCTCCAGCCCCTCCCAGTAATCTGTCAACCCGATCCACGATGTGCCGAACTCGAGCGCCTGGAAGGCAGCACACCATCCGACGATCCCGGTCTTTGTGACAGATTGCCCTCTCTGTACCCCTAATAATGGAGTCGCCCACTACCAGCACCTGTCTGGCCTGCCCTGCTCTCCTGGCCCCCTGCTTACTGGAGCTGACATTCCCCTGACTGGCAGAGGAAGTGTCCGGCTATGATATAGAGGGAAGCTGGAAAATTCCAAATGGTATGGAATTGGAAAAAAAACAATTCTGCCACAGTTGTATGGGTTTTATTTTTATGGTATTTCCTATATGGTAAGACTGACCTGTAACCTTCATCCTCCAGGTCAGTATGATTATGGCGATACCACATTGATATAGTTTTTCTTGTCTTTTAATATAAAAAATAAAAAAAAACTTGATATTTCTATACATTGACATATTCTGACAGCCATAACTTTTTATACTTATGTTTAAGAAGCTGTGTGGGACTTATTTGTTGTGTGGTGGTCTGTAGTTTTTATTGATACCATTTTGGAGTGTGTATGACTTTTATTCACTTTTTATTCAATTGTTGGGAGAGATGAAGCTGCGAAAAATTGGCAAACTGCTATTTTTTTTCCTCATTACAGAGTTCCCCATACAGGATGAATACATTTATATTTTTTAATAGTATGGACATTTTGGAAAATGGTGATACCTATTATCTGTATTTGTATTTATTTTTAAGTAAAGGGAGGTTTTTTTTTAATATATTTTTAACTTTTTTTTAAGTCTCCCTAGGGGACTTGAACACGTGATCATCAGATTGTTTCTCCCATAGACTGAAATAAATTACCATTGTAACCTATGTGAGATTCAATACAGGCAGGGTGCTGCACACAGTACTAATGCCCACATAGTGCCCCCTCACAGTAGTTATGTCCACATTGTGCCTCTTTTACAGCATAAATGCCAACAATGTGCCCCCCTCACAGTAGTTATTCCCACATTGTGCTTGCTTCACAATAGTTATGTCCTCCTTGTGGCCCCTCACTGTAGTTATGCCAAAGTTTGTGCCCGTCACGGTAGTTATGCCCAAATTTGTGCTCCATCACATTAGTTATGCTAACCTTTGTGTCCCCTCACAGTAGTTATGCCAACCTTTGTGCCCCTTCACAATAGTTAGGTTCTCCTTGTGGCCCCCCACTGTAGTTATGCCCACCTTTGTGCCTGTCACAGTAGTTATGCCCATCTTTTTGCCCCCTCACAGTAGTTATGTCAAGATATGTGCCCCCTCACTGTAGTTATGGCCAGATATGTGCCCCCTCAGTGTAGTTATGCCCACTTTTGTGCCCCCTCACAGAGTTATGTCCTCATTGTGGCCCCCAGTGCCCTCTCCAGCCACATGAAAGAAAAAAACAAAACACAAATACTTACCTGTTTCCCTGATGATGCATTCCCGCACACATCAGCGCTCCTTCCACGGCCAGCAATGTGATGTGCGGCCTGAGGGGGGAGTGCCAAAGCTCAGCAGAACAGTGAATCAGGGAGCAGACAGCTCCCTGCCTTCACTATGCAAAAGAACTGCGCGGCAGTGAAAAGAACCCTCCCCCCCAAGAATCTGTGCCCAGGGCATGTGCTCCGTCTGCCCCCCTCCCCCTCGCTATGACCCTGCATGCATGCACTGCATATTGACCTGATGAAGGGACTAGTCCAGTCCCAAAATGTCTTGTTTCTATATATTCAATATTTGGACTTGATGTGGTAATCATTCCTTGGAACATCTATTTGGAAAGCTGCACCCATACAAGTCCCTTTTCCTGGGTTTTGAGATGCAATTTAAATACCAGACATCCACTGTACATGTATAGCAGAGGTTTTGAAAGGGGTTAATATTTTCTCTGCTTTTATCATCCACATTTGCATTAAAAAACCTGAACATGTGTCTGTACCCCAATATGTGTTTTTTTTTTTTAATTTTGCAGTTAATTAACTTTTTGGATCTGTACATACCACACTTTCACTTTATATAAGGAAAACTTTTAAAAAGTATTGTTTGCTGAGCTTGTTTGGAAAATCATAGCTGTGCAGAATCAAGTCTTTTTTGGGCTTCCTTAATGTCTTTACCAGGCTAACTATTCAGTTCTTCAGTTGCACAGCCAGATGCATTTCTCTCAGAAGCAGGAGGCACCTCCCTTCTGTGGAATCTGCCAAAACTGTAATTCAGTGACATCTTTTCCCTGACTTCCCATTATGTTTTTTTCCAGCTCTGGAGCTCACAAAACATATAATGAGGGGGAGAGCACACTTGCAGAAATGCAAAGCACTCCTGCGATCTTTAGAAGCAGTGTAGCAGCAGTTCTTTTGTTAGGCTCTTTAGCTAGCTTTTTAAAGTCTTCTTTGTCTTCTTTGGAAGTGAGACCCTAGTGGCCATGACTTTACAGCTTTTTACACCATTTTCTATTAAATGAAATGAAACTGTGTGAAAGTACAGTGACACTTTAAGGAATATATTTTTTACTTGGTAGTCTTGGTTGTTCTAATATTATGCCATTTAAATCCAGGCTTTTGGAACCCCATCTGGATTAGTGGCATTCTCAGTTATTTAATTTAACAAAAATATCTTTTTTGCTGGCTATATATAACTTCTTACCTAACCATCACAATCCATACACACTTGATGTCAGAAATTTTCTCTGAGAATTTCATACACCTTGTCACTTCGATTTCTAGAAAAAAACACTGGAAGGATAATTCTATCAAGTTCCAGGAATGTATAAAAAGGTTATCTGACATACAGTACAGTGAATTCATACAAATTGTACTGTCTCAAAAAATTGACAATTGAGTAAATTTGGGATATAGAAAGGATCATTGCCCCCCCCCCTCTACATTTCTCCAAACATTCTCAGAACTGTCACAAGATGTGTCTTATTACTGATCTCTGCTGCTGCACAGCCTGTCTTTTCCTGTCAACAATTGGAAAATCTTATTTCTAGATAACAACTTATTAACTTTTTTTTTTAACCTGTATGAATGTCAAGTCGTGAACCTGTAACTACTCTACCTTTGGTTAACAAGCCATTCAAGATCACTGATATGGGTTATATAAAATACATTTTTATTTAAAAGGAAATGTGTTGTCTGATGCTGTGGCTGTTTTGGTGAAATGGAAAAGAAAAAGTTAAAATAGCCGATTCGCTGTTTTTTTATTGCTTTACCTCCCACAAAAATTGAATGAAAAGTGATATAGCCATATGCACCCCAATTTGGTATCAAAAGTACAGAGCACCCCTTCAAAAAATGAGCCCCCACACAGCTCCATACGCATAAATATATAAACATTATAGGCCTAAGAATATGGTGATGCAAAGAAAAAATACATTTTTCCAAAGATTTAATTTTTTTTGTGTTAAAACGCAATAAAAACTATACATATTGTTGTAATCACACTGACACGGAGAATGAAAGTAACAGGTCAGTTTTACCACATAAGAAAAGCTGTAAAAACAAAACCCATAAAACTGTGGCAGAATTAAGGGGTTTTTTTTATAGTTTTTTTAATAAATGTGCCCCAGTATTATTTCAATTAGGGGTGCACAACCTGTGGCCCGGGGGCCACATGCGACCCTTGATACCATTTTGTGCAGCCCCCAACCATCTGGTAACAGACATGTATGTCTATGTCTTGTGGCTGCTCACATGTATCTTTCATGTATTTCTCCCATAAAATGGGAGTCCTGGAAGTATATACTGTATGTTTAATATACCATAAATAAAGTATGTCAGTTGGTAATACCCCTTTATGTTTTATTTTCAGCCCTTGGAATTGGTTTAGTCTGACAATGTGGCCCCCAATCAGAAATGGTTGTACAACCCTGATTTAAACAATAAGAGATTGGAAATAAGAGATGTATCAACCTCCTTAAATGGGCAGAAAATAGCATTCTTCTTTGCTGTGATTTTTGCTCATAGTTTTACTTAAAACCATGGCAATACTGCTCCATTTAAAGATAGTAGGACTGGGTACAGATGGACTTCTATCTCTTGTGATTTTGATCAAGGCCCCTAAGAGCCCTCCATTTAATTTGACACTGGCTTTGTACAGTATTCTATTGAAGGCTCCTGTAGGTTTTTAGATGAACACTATATACTGTAGTTTATACTCTTTTTTTGGCTTTTGCCAGGTTCACATAAAAAAGGTTTGGTTTGTGAATTTAGCCTTGCACTATGAAATGTATGTTGCATTGTTTATTATAAAATTGTAGATAATATTTAATAATGTAAAAGAAAATAATAGTACTAAATAATTAAATAGTGTAATGATTGATAACATATCAGGTAAACCCCTAATCTGTTTTTATTTTCTGATTGTAGATTTTGTTATTCTGTTTTCTGTATATGATTATGGGTTGGCCATTTTCCCTGAGCTGTTGTTGTATTTAGAGATAAAAAGAGAAATTTCAGTCAGCACATCCCAGAGCGCAGGTGATGGTTGCTATGGCTAAGTACATGTCAAAGGAAAATACATACAATGCAACCGCACACCTCTAACCAGATAAAGCACAAAATGCCATAGTGATATAGAGTATTCTAAAGCTCATGCTATGCTTGTTTAATAAATTAGAGATTCTTGGCAAATATATTTTGTACAAAATTATCTGAGCCCATTCACCGAATCGTCAAGGTGTTCTCTGCAGAATGGGAACCTAACACTATCTCCTACCTGTTATGTGCCAGACTTGGCTTCCATATAATCAGGGTTTTTTTTGTTCCACATGTATGCTGTATCCACTCTGCCTTTTGCCATTTCTGGTGCTTCAAAGGCCTCCCCTAGTTCAGGAATGCAGATACTAGCATGCATGCCAAATCACTCGGCTTTATAGTTGCACTGATTAAAAACAACCTGTGGGGCAGATGGGCTGGTCAGGAGTGCATGACCAAATGGAGTAGCCACACCTCCAGTACAAACTTACAAAGAAAAAAAGAGAAATCAACAGCACACCTCTAACCAGATAAAGCACAAAATGTCATAGTGATATAGAGTATTCTAAAGCTCATGCTATGCTTGTTTAATAAATCAGAGACTCTTGGCAAATATATTTTGTACAAAATTATATGAGCCCGTTCACCGTATCGTCAAGAGGGCTGCAGAATGGGAACCTAACACTATTTCCTACCTGTTATGTGCCAGACTTGGCTTCCATATAATCAGGGGGTGTTTTGTTCCACATGTATGCTGTATCCACTCTGCCTTTTGCCATTTGTAAGTTTGTACTGGAGGTGTGGCTACTCCATTTGGTCATGCACTCCTGACCAGCCCATCTGCCCCACAGGTTGTTTTTAATCAGTGCAACTATAAAGCAGAGTGATTCGGCATGCATGCTAGTATCTGCATTCCTGAACTAGGGGAGGCCTTTGAAGCACCGGAAATGGCAAAAGGCAAAGTGGATACAGCATACATGTGGAACAAAACACCCCCTGATTATATGGAAGCCAAGTCTGGCACATAACAGGTAGGAGATAGTGTTAGGTTCCCATTCTGCAGAGAACACCTTGACGATTCGGTGAATGGGCTCAGATAATTTTGTACAAAATATATTTGCCAAGAGTCTCTAATTTATTAAACAAGCACAGCATGAGCTTTAGAATACTCTATATCACTATGACATTTTGTGCTTTATCTGGTTAGCGGTGTGCGGTTGCATTGTATGTATTTTCCTTTGACATGTATTTAGCCATAGCAACCAGCACCTGCGCTCTGGGATGTGCTGACTGAAATTTCTCTTTTTTTCTTTGTAAGTTTGTACTGGAGGTGTGGCTACTCCATTTGGTCATGCACTCCTGACCAGCCCATTTTCCCCACAGGTTGTTTTTAATCAGTGCAACTATAAAGCCGAGTGATTCGGCATGCATGCTAGTATCTGCATTCCTGAACTAGGGGAGGCCTTTGAAGCACCAGAAATGGCAAAAGGCAGAGTGGATACAGCATACATGTGGAACAAAACACCCCCTGATTATATGGAAGCCAAGTCTGGCACATAACAGGTAGGAGATAGTGTTAGGTTCCCATTCTGCAGAGAACACCTTGACAATTCGGTGAATGGGCTCAGATAATTTTGTATTTAGAGATAAGCTCTACAGCAGACACAAGGACCATGGGCACAATGGACAGGAGATGTTCATTGAATCCTATGAGGGAGTTTTCTAGACATGCTCTGTGACCTGTGCACAGATTAGGGCTTGTTCACATCACCGTTAGGGATTCCGTTCTAACTTTCCGTTATAACATTGTTTATAACTTTGTTTTCTGTCCAGCATAACGGCAACCAGACAGATCCGTTATGCTTTCCCATAGGCTTCTATTATGATGGATCAAAACGGAATGCCTCTTATAGGTGTCCGTTTTGATTTCCATCCTAGGGATTCCGTTATTTTCCGTTATAACGATCTTATAACGGAAAGTTAGAACGGAATCCCTAACGGTGATGTGAACGAGCCCTTACTGTGTAAGGAGGGGGGAGGGAGATAAGCAGTGACATCACCTATTATGAATGGTAGATCCTTTGTTATCTATTCAGAGTTTTTTTTTCTTTATTTTAATCCTGCTTGTGGTGATAATGAGATGACTGTTAAGATATCATCACTATAGAACAGGAAGCAGCAGCAAAATATTAAGCATAGTGGTCAATGTGAAGACTGCAGGATTTTTTTAAATATATGCTATGTATAAAAGTACAGTCATGGCCAAAAGTTTTGAGAATGATACAAATATTAATTTTTACAAAGTCTACTGCTTCAGTTTTTATAATGGCAATTTGCATATACTCCAGAATGTTATAAAGAGTGATCAGCTTAACAGCAATTACTTGCAAAGTCAATATTTGCCTAGAAAATGAACTTTATCCCCCAAAACACATTTCAACATCATTGCAGCCCTGCCTTAAAAGGACCAGCTAACATCGTTTCAGTAATTGCTCCATTAACACAGGTGTGGGTGTTGATGAGGACAGGGCTGGAGATCAATCTGTCATGATTAAGTAAGAATGACACCACTGGACACTTTAAAAGGAGGCTGGTGCTTGGCATCATTGTTTCTCTTCTGTTAACCATGGTTATCTCTAAAGAAACACATGCAGTCATCATTGCACTGCACAAAAATGGCCTAACAGGGAAGAGTATCGCAGCTAGAAAGATTGCACCTCAGTCAACAATCTATCGCATCATCAAGAACTTCAAGGAGAGAGGTTCCATTGTTGCCAAAAAGGCTCCAGGGCGCCCAAGAAAGACCAAGCGCCAGGACCGTCTCTTAAAAGTGTTTCAGCTGTGGGATCGGGCTACCAGCAGTGCAGAGCTTGCTCAGGAATGGCAGCAGGCAGGTGTGAGTGCATCTGCACGCACTGTGTGGCGGAGACTCTTGGAGCAAGGCCTGGTCTCAAGGAGGGCAGCAAAGAAGCCACTTCTTTCCAGAAAAAACATCAGGGACAGACTGATATTCTGCAAAAGGTACAGGGAGTGGACTGCTGAGGACTGGGGTAAAGTCATTTTCTCTGATGAATCCCCTTTTCGATTGTTTGGGACATCTGGAAAACAGCTTATTCAGAGAAGACGAGGTGAGCGCTACCACCAGTCTTGTCTCATGCCAACTGTAAAGCATCCTGAAACCATTCATGTGTGGGGTTGCTTCTCAGCCAAGGGAATCGGCTCTCTCACAGTCTTGCCTAAAAACACAGCCATGAATAAAGAATGGTACCAGAATGTCCTCCGAGAGCAACTTCTCCCAACCGTCCAAGAGCAGTTTGGCGATCAACAATGCCTTTTCCAGCATGATGGAGCACATTGCCATAAAGCAAAGGTGATAACTAAATGGCTCAGGGAACAAAACATAGAGATTTTGGGTCCATGGCCTGGAAACTCCCCAGATCTTAATCCCATTGAGAACTTGTGGTCAATCATCAAGAGACGGGTGGACAAACAAAAACCTACAAATTCTGACAAAATGCAAGCATTGATTGTGCAAGAATGGACTGCTATCAGTCAGGATTTGGTCCGGAAGTTGATTGAGAGCATGCCAGTGATAATTGCAGAGGTCCTGAAGAAGAAGGGTCAACACTGCAAATATTGACTTGCTGCATTAACTCATTCTAACTGTCAATATAAGCTTTTGTTACTCATAATATGATTGCAATTATATTTCTGTATGTGATAAAAACATCTCACAAACACACATAAAAACCAGAGGGCAGCAGATCATGTGAAAATATAATATTTGTGTCATTCTCAAAACTTTTGGCCATGACTGTATAAATTTAAAAGTAAGATGTATAAAGCATTTTAAATTTAACATAAAAACTTAATTTAAACAATAAATCAGTTTCTAGTTACACGTCCCCTTTAAACTGAAATGCCCATAATCTTGCTTTGAGTTTTCTAATGAGACCTGCCTGAAAGTCTTCATGTGAGATATTCCCTCTTGTTGACCATGTATTGTGCAGCACAGGGAAAGTCTATTATAAGTATGATCAAGCTGCATGGTTCTTATGCTGCTGTTAACTACCAGTGATAGCATTTTATCCACAGCAATAGTTCAGTAACACTGTAACATCCCTGGTTCCATAAGGCAGACGTAGTATTTAAAGCTGCCACTAGATTGAGAGCCACATAGAGGGGGTCTGAGATCAACTCCAAATGTGGACCCTGAACCACTGGTTTAGGGCCCAACAACAATCCAAAATAACTTTTCTAAATGGGGTTACGTCATGATTGAAGTTAAAAATGAAAATGATATAGTATGTGATTTTTTTTTTTCTAACAAAGCTAGAACCAGCCCTGCACTTCAAATGGATCCAGAGATCTCCACATTCATTGCTCAAATTCTTCTGCTAGACTTATTTCAAGCCTGCAGCTAAAGGGGCGTATCCTTTCTGCTGCTGCTTTCTCTCTATCACAGCTCAGGGGGCACATCCTTTCTGCTGCAGCTCTTTTCCTGTAACTTCCACAGCTTCTAACATAATTATAATTGTAATGTATCCTCCTCTAACAACTCAATGCGCCATCAAAAGAAGTCCTCATTGTCATTTGTTTTAATTAGTCATATTTTTTAATTAGTTTCCTATCATCTGGCCGCTTCATATTGATCTTAAGATTACTGACTCCTTGGTGACCAATAACCTTTCCATTAATTAAGTGCCCTGGCGCAACACTGGACTTGTATGAAATATTTATTTTACATAGCTAAACAACCAAATTATGAAAACAGACTTTAGATTAATAATTCAAAATATTTCAAGACGATTGCCAATGTTTCTTGTGGTACGAAGTCACAGCAGCAACTGTCATTTGAAAATCTAATACAAACCTCAAACGCTCAAGCTCAAACAAACTGGCCAAGATACTGCCACCTACTGCCAGATTTTATTGTAGCATGCCTTTTCTTAGTCACTCCAACAACACTGTGCTGCATTTTGGGCTATTTTTTATGCATTTTGTTTGTTTTAAAAAAGTACACCAAAACTACAATGTGTTATCAAGGTCTTCTGTAAATCTGCATTCTTGATAAATGCTTAAAATATGTACTCTCTTTACATTAGCTAGGGCATTAGTATAAGAACATCTTAAAAGTCATTTGGTCTCATCACACTAGGCAGAAAGTTATTCACTAAGAGAAGCTGACATTCAAAACATTTTCCAATCTGACACATATATGGCAAAACCACAAATTTCTTCTTTCTTTAAAGGGAACTTTTAAGAAGATTGTCAATCACTGATAGGACCATCCCCTTGTCTTCAAAGCCCAGAATGATCAGGAATTTATAAATTATACTAAATCTTTTCTGACAAAATTATATCTTAATCTGTTCATCTCCCCCTGCTCTACAACATGCTGCCTGTAGCTCAGACACCATAGTCAACCTGCCAGGTTCCCTTTAAGAGGTTGAGAAGGGCAGGGTATCATGTGCCACATTAGGTTCATTACATTTGGATCTAGATGTAATACTATCACAGAGATTCTATTGCATAAAGCTAGCTATACACACACACACAAAATAGCTATTTACCTAAGGATACTTTGACATCTGTGTTTTTGCTGGATCCGTCATGGACAAAAACGCTTCCGTTATAATAATACAACTGTCTGAATCCGTTATGAATGGATCTGGTTGTATTATCCTTAAAATAACCATGACGGATCAGGCACTAAAACCATTGTAAGTCAATTGGCGCCTGATCCGTCTTTTGTGTCCGAGAAAACTGATCTGGCAACATTGACTTACATTGTGTTTCTTGCCAGACCCATCTTGCTTCAAATCACATGATGCACTCAAAAATACTGATTGCAGCGCTTTTGTTTGTGTCATGGGAATACAAAGAAATGGAACGGAATGCATTCTTGTGCACTCCGTTCCATTCAGTTTTGTCCCCATTGACAATCAACAGGGACAAAACTGAAGCATTGTCCTCCGCTATTGAGATCTTATGATGGATTTCAATAGCGAAAAAGGAAAACGATAATGTGAAAATAGCCCTACAAGACCACAGCTACAGTATTCCTTCACCACAAAGAGTATGCTTGGCATAATCCAACATGGTGAGATCTGCCATTAGGGTACATGAGAGGCCCCCATATACATTAGTTTGACAAAAACAGTGGCTTCCACTAACACAGGGGTGTTACTATAATTCATAGGGCCCCATCACCTAGTGTAAGAAAATTAACACACAGCAATAAGGAGCAATAATTAAAGACATGTATAATAACCCCATATATCAGAAAACACAATGAATACAATGTTCTTACATCTGATTGGGCCCCCCAACCCCTGGACCCCATAGCAAGTGCTATGGATGTAGTTACAACCATTCACTGTCCTTTATCCAATGTATATAGCCAGCTTAAAGGGAATCTGTGACCAGTTACCTCCCTATCAAACTGTTTGCATATACACATTGCTTTAGTTCACCTGATTAAAACACTGATTTTCTTTTTTTTAATCCGAGGCTCTGTTCCCAAGTTAGGGGCCTTTCAGACGACCATGGTATTGCGGGTCCGCAAAAATGCAGTCGTGTGAATGGGTCCTTAACATACTTTTTCTTAATATGCAAATTAGGTCTTTGGTGCAATGAGGGTGTCACCATTGCTCTGTCTCGGATCAACAAACGTAAAACAGTGTTTTAATTAGGTGAACCACAGCTACAAGTCTATGCAAACAGTTGTATAGGGTGACAGATTCATTTTAAGATAGCAAAGCAGGTTCCAATACCTGATATTCCTAAATGCACCCAAAGACAGATTCATATTCCTAGCAGGTAAAGCTCCATTGCTTAGCATTAACTATCAGTCTAATTTATTTCTCTTGACCAGGCTGAAGTTCAACTAAGGTAGAATATGCTGAATCATATGATCCCTAGTATGTTAACCCCTTTTCACCATCAGTGTCCATGATCGGACACAACTGAGATCCTGCACTTACAGGATCTCAGTTGTGTAATCCTGCAATTACATAGAATCTCAGTGGTCATTTATTAGGAGTGGTCTTCTTGCAGAGCTTAACAGGAACGCAGTGATTCCCCTTAGACAGCAATGGTAAGGTAATGTGATCTAATGACCTCATGTTCAAGTGACTTAGGAGGGGATAGAAATAAAATTTAAAAAAATATATATAAAATAGCATAAATCGAGCCCTATGGTATCTGGGATGTTACAGTGTTACCTATCTATTGCTACTGTCAAAATCACATCACTGGTAATTATCATTATTATTATTATTATTATTATTATTATTATTATTTATTTGAAAGCAAAATTAATTCCAAGGAGTTGTACATAAAGAATAGGTTACACATATAGGGGGGGAATTTATCATTAGGAGAATATTTGAAGTCAGTTTTGCTTCAGTCTGTGTTGGAGTACTTTGTGCCACATTTATCAAATGTCACAAGTTGTTTGATAAATGTGGCTTGTCCTTAAACACTTCTGTCTAGAGAAGCTGCTTCACTTTTCCTACTCCACCCTCCTCCTGGAGTGAGATTGCAACTATTTTGTGACTTTTTTAAAAAGCCGCAATGATAAATCTGGAGTGAAACTCATTAACATAGCTAACCACACCCACTTTTCCACCCATATTACAAAACTGGAGTGAGTGGTGTACATATGCAAAAAGTCGCAAAATTTTGCGCAAAAAGTCGCAAAATTTTGCGCAATAGCATAAATTTTGCGCACAGGAGTGCAAAAAAGTCGCAAAAGGCCGATTTTGCGACTTTTTGATGCCAGAATTCTGGAGTGATGGTATGATAAATCAGGGCCATAGTGTATTCATACCCCTTGAACTTTTCCCACATTTTTTCATGTTACACTCACAAACTTAAATGTGTTTAATATGGATTTTATGTGATAGACCAACACAAAGTATTTGTGAAGTGAAAAGAAAATGATACATAAATGGTTTAAAAATGTTTAATTAATACAAATCTGAGTGTGGTGTGCATTTGTATTTAGCCCCCTGTACTCTGATATCCCCCCCATAAAATCTAGTGTGACCAATTGCCTTCAGAAGTCACCTAATTAGTAAATAGAGTCCACTTGTGTGTAATGTATTCTCAGTATAACTTCAGCTGCTCTGTGAAGGCCCCAGAGGTTTGTTAGAGAACATTAGTGATCAAACAGCATCATGAAAACCAAGGAACATACCAGACAGGTCAGGGATAAAAATATATATAATATATAATAAAATATCTTAAGCTCTGAACATCTCATGGAGCATTGTTCAGTCCATCATCTGAAAATTGAATGCGTATGGGACATTTACAAACTTACTAGGGCATGGCTGTCCACTTAAACTGACGGCCCAGGCGAGGAGAGCACTAATTAGAGAAGCAGCCAAGAGGCCTATGGTCACTCTGGAGGAGCTGTAGAGATCCAGAGCTCAGGTTGAAGAATATGTCTATAGGACAACTTTTAGTCACGTACTCCACAAATCTGGCCTGGAAGAATGGCAAGAAGAAAGACATTTTTTAAATCAAGCCATAAGAAGCCTTGTTTGCAGTTTGTCACAAGTCATGTAGGATAATGAGCAAACATGTGGAAGAAGGTGGTCTGGTCAGATGAGACTAAAGTTTAACTTTTTTGACTGAATGAAAAATGCCATGTGTGGCAGAAAAAAAACACTTCACATAACCCTTAACACACCATCCCCATCGTGAAACATATTGGTGGCAGCATCACGCTGTGGGGATGTTTTTCTTCAGCAGGGACAGGAAGCTGGTCAGCCTTGATGGGAAGATGGATGTAGCTAAATACCCATTGAGAATCTGTGGCAAGACTTGAAAATTTCTGTTCACAGACGCTCCCCATCCAATCTGACTGAACTTGAGTTATTTTGCAAAGAAGAATAGGTAAAAATCTTAGCCTCCAAATGTGCAGAGCTGGTAGAGACATACCCCAAAAGACATGCAGCTGTAATTGCAGCAAAAGGTGGCCCTACAAAGTATTAACTCAGGGGAGCTGCATACAAATGCACACCACACTTTCCAGATATTTACCTATTAATACACTTAAGTTTGTGGGTGTAACATGAAAAATGTGGAAAACTTCAAGGGGTATGAATATTTTTTCAAGGCACTGTACATAATATAAAAATACAATAAACAAGAAACTATTAACAGACTGGTACAGAGGGAGAGAGGACAAGGCTTGCAAGAACTTACAATTGACAAGGGACGGGGGAAGAACAAAGTAGGTGAGGGTAAAGGCTGCTCATCTAGCTATGTGGTAGCAGCATGCTTATTGTAGATGGTAGGCTTTCCTGAAGAGGTGGGTTTACAGGTTACCTTTAACTGGGCAACAGAGTTGAGAATATATTGGAGGGGAGTGAGAGTGCTAGATGGGAGACAATAGAGGAGAATGTTGCAGTAGGAGATGACAGTGGGTATGCTCTAGCATTTTAGTTGACTTAGGAGGAGGGAAGAGCAAATACAAGAGATGTTCTTGAGTAAAAAGTGGCAGGTGGAAGTGTTTGGATGTGTGGCTTAAAGGACCATTGGTGACTTTGGTTAGGGCAGTTTCAGTGGAGTGATTAGGTCTGAAGCTGGATTGCAGCTGATCAAAAAGTGAGTGGGATGAGAGGTGGGAGGACAGTTCGAGACATGTTAGAGTAGTGAGATGGGGTGATAGCTGAATAAAGAGGATGGGTCCAGGGAGGGTTTCTTGAGTTTGGGCATGATGGTTGAATGTTTTAAAGAGTAATAGAAGGTAACAATGGTTAGTGATAAATTGAAGAGGTGGGTTAGGACAGGGATAACTATAGTGGTGAGGTTACAGAAGAGGTGGGATGGGATTGGGTCAAAGGCACTGGTAATAGTGTGTGAATTGGAGATTAAGGTGGAAAGCTTTTCTTCTGGTACACTGGGTTATGTAGAAAGAGCACTGGGCAGCAGTGCAAGGGAGTAGTGGGGGTTGTTGTTTGAAGTTTTTAAAGATGTTGTCAATTTTATCTTTAAAATATGAGGCAAAGTCTTTGGATGAGATGAAGGGTGTGGGATGGGGCACTGGGGAATTAAAGGTATTAAACAGTTGTTTGAGGTTGCGGGAAAGAGATGATATGAGAGTAGTGAATGTTACTGTTTAGAAGGGGTGAGTGCAGACTTGAATTTTAGAACAGCTTGTATGTATAGGATGAAGTCTTCTTTGGAGTTGGTTTTCTCCCATCATCGTTCTGTAACTCTGGAAGCTTGTCTAAGTTTTTTTGCCTGGCGAGTGTGCCAGAGTTGTTGATAGATTTGCCGGGTTCTAATGTTTGTGAGAGGGGAGACTGAGTCAAGGGCTGAAGTAAATGTAGTGTTTTAGAAAGCAGCAGCTGTGTCAGTGTCGCAAAGGGAAGGTATGGTGGACAGCAGTGAGTGAGAGTCAGAGAGTGTTTGAAAGGAGAGATATTTGAGGTTTCAACAAAGGTGTAGAGGGGCAGTTGAGGAGAGTGGTTGAGAATGTAAGAAGATTGTTCTCTGAAAGGGGGAGAGGAGATATTGAAAGATTAGATAGGGAGCAGAGGGGGGTGAAGACAAGGTCTAGCGTGTGTCCGTCTCAATGGGTGGCTGTGGAGGACTGTTGTGTCCAAAGGAGAAATCCCCCATGATAATGGTGGGGATGTCCTCGGAAAGGCAATGTAGAAGCCAGGTTTTGAAATGGTCAAAAAAGGTAGTAATAGGGCCTGGTGGATGGTAGATGACAGCTATTTGGAGGTTGGAGAAGATGTGGACGGAGAGGACTTCAAAAAGAGGGGAGGTTGTGAAAGGGTGGAGATGGGTTGAAGGAGCAGTTATGTGAAAGGAGGAGGCCAAAACCACCACCATGTCTGTTCAGGTGGGGAGTGTGAGTAAATTGAAGTATTCCTGTCACGGACGTGCCAAGATGTGCAGACGTTCCCGCGACAGGTGGCAGGAGATCATTGAGACTGGCAACATGTGGTTTGATCTGACATGTTTTTCTTTTTTATCAATGGACATCTGTGTTGTTGCTGGTATTTACCACACCCTCTTCCCTCAGGTGTTGCTGGTGTTGTCATTTTTCCTTCCCTATTTATTGTTGCTTCTCCCACAATTCTGTGCGGTTTATAGCTACAGTGGTAATTGTGTTTAGCTGGTGTTTGTTTCTCGACTGAGTTCCTGGTGCTGCCATTTCTTTATTGAAGATAAGTGTCCTTGTTCCCTTTTGTATTTTGTATTGATTTATTTGTGTGTTTCATTTCCCTGTTGTTAGTAATTAGGCCTGAGGGAGACTCCTGTTTGTCCATCCTTGTGAAGGAACAGGTAGATTCATTCCTGACATTAGTTCCAGGGTCCTATAGGGTCAGATAGGATCTTAGGTATCCGGTGTATGAACTTGCCTACCTTGGAGGCCTGTTCATACTGGTAGTTAGTCAGGACTTGAGTCAGGGTTTTCTCTAGGAGGTGTCTATCTGTCTTCCCTAGTTTCCATGCCTAATTTATGTTCCCTCTTTCCCGCCTACGGTCGGTGTGGTATTTCCCTCCCACACCTGAGCGTAACAATCCCATAGGATAGTGCAGAGGGGGAGGGTGTGTTGGTGGGTGTCAGCCATGTTTCTATGAGGCCAAAGAATGTAAGTTTCTGGGAAATGAAGAGTTTGTGAATGTAGGAAATGTTGCAGAACGGAAGGGCCGGCCCCTTATAGAACAGTCCTATCCTTGTCTATAATGATATAATGTAGTTTTACAACAGCTGGAGAGCCGCAGGCTGGCCATGTCTGTGACTAGTTCGTAGCTCCAGCCTGCAGCAGCTAAATTGCAGCTCACTCAGTTCTCCTGGCTGCTGAAAAAGCATACTTACCTTCCTCTGGATCCAGCGATTGCCTCAAGAGACAGCATGCATGACGAAACCAAAGAAAACCCCTGGTAAGCCAGCGAAACTTACCTCATTCTTCAATGCTGTGCAAATCCAAGATGGTGCCTGCTCTTAGGGAAAAAAATGCAGTGTTACCTCCCAGCTCCATAAACATCATGAGGAGACAGGCCTCAGAGGAGCTTTTTGAAAGCGCTTCATCTGCAAAAAAAAAAGTGAAGTGGGGGATCAGTTAACAGTTCGTCAAAAAGTAATAGTAAGTATTTATAGACAGAATGCAACGTAACACCACCCCCCAGTCCAGGGCCGACTGTGTCCCAGGTTTTAGGAAAGCCAAGTGGTGTGGCCTTAATAGTCTCTGGGTGTTTCATGGTGCTCCTACCTGGATACTATCGCTCCCCAGGACTTGGCTTTACTTGAGTAAACTGGCATCTTGCATCCAGACAATATTCAGGCTTTCTCTTGGTTCTAGAAGGCTGTGGCATGTAAAGGCAGACAAACTTGAGTACTCTGCTTTCTCTCTCTGCTGTACTAAACTCAGCTCCATTCTGGCAGCTGGACTTTCGGTCTGTTCTCTATCTGTGGACACTCTGTAGGTAAATCTGCAAGGAGCCAGGGTGCTCTATGAACTGCTTACCTCTGGAGGGACTCTTGCTGCAGCAGGGGGCCTCCCCTAGCTGCTATATCATGGCACGTCTGCATCAGACAATATCCTGGCTTATACTGAATAGACATTTCCTGCTGCCCCTTCCTTGATAGGAAATGGAACTAGCCCACTTCTGCCCAAAAGGGAAGTTCCATTGTATCTAAATATTTCCGTGCCATATATCCACTACCACCTGATGGACAACCCGGCACTTTACATGAAATATGATGAATAACAGTTACATAGCAGAACAATCAATGCACAGTGTACAGGACCTGGAATAAATACACAGATGACATTATGGTTACCCCATTACAGACAGTAGAAGGGTGTAGGAATGGTAATACCATTCTGGGGTATTACATAGAACACATCAGGTTCCTAAAACCAAATGTGGCCAATGGGGAAAAAAGTCAGGAATATAAGATGTCGGTATGGCAAACTCTGCAGTGTATGCAGTCAGGTAGCCTGACATCACAGTGTACCAATGTGAAGTAAATGCAGGTGCCGAAGCAGTTAGTGGTGAGGCTCCACCCCATGTCTATAGCTCAATATACTGAAAACACCTCATTACTAGAATTTACTGTAAGCTGTAAAATGATGATAATTACCACCAAAATAATTTCAGTTGGCAGCCCTGGTAATGATCAGGTAAAGAATGAGAGAGACAAGGACGGGAGCTGCAACACGCGGAGCAAGAAGAGCAAGAAGAGAAAGGATGGAAACCCTGCAGTGATGAAGCTGATGTTAGACAGACACATGGACAGACACATAGCAATGGAGGAGCATAACAATAAGTATAACAATAATCCCCCCCTTACACCCTCTGTTCTTTGGTCTGGAGTCTTGCAGACATTCCTTTACTCTGTACAGATAGGAGAAACAATAGAAGAAAACCATCTGGAATATTAGCCATGTATAAAAGGCATGTATAGCAACTCTGTAAGGACTGAAGCCTTAGTCACAGGCCAAATCTGAAAGAAATTACTGGCAGCAGAGGTCAGCCACTGCCACTCCAAAAGAGGAAGGCACTTTGCTCCAGACATATTTTTCATATCACCACTCATCGAGTCTCTTGAGACATGTTCAGACTCAGTTTGGGCTTTAGACACAGAAAGGGGTCAGGTCTCCAGCACCTACTTGAAGACCCAAGGGCTCTGTAATTTACTGAATGGTTTCAGAAAGAACTTTTCCATTGACACAGGTCACCACCAAGAACTTCTTCAGGTGCCGGATGGATATACAGTACTGCTTCACCAAGGCCTGATGCAGAAGCTTCCTGTCGAGCCAGAGTCTATGAGGGCTAGAATGGTCCTACTGTAGGACAGAGATACTGGCAAGGTTAACTTTGGACCAAGCTGGTCTTCACCAAGAGCCACCTTCCCCCTGGTCCCAAGGCTCAGAGATCCCACCTTGCAGACTTAGTGTCCCTTGGTACCACTATATAGACAATGGTCACTGGATTGCCTGTGTTGATGCTCCTCTTCAGACAATTTGAGGCTTTCTACTTGCATGGACTCCTGGACTGGGGTAGAAGATGGAGGAGTCCGAGGACTCTGGAATGTTGGCACTAACTGAAGAGGTCTTCTTCGGCATGTTGTAGGAACCAGAGATCAATGCGGGTAGTGAGAGAGATCAAACCTTCCAGGGAAGTAAGGATATCACACCAATTCATCCTCAAAGAGCTGACAGTCATTCCCAGAATGCCTCATTGTTCCAGACCAACTCAGAGGATAGAGTGCAAAATTGTATGGTGTACTGGCCTATTTTGAAGTTGCCCTGGCAAAGTTTCAGAAAAGAGGAGGGAGCAGATGAGGTACATCCTGGTTCACTAAAGACTTTGTAGAAATTGGCTAGGAATTTTTGTAGGTCATAGGTTTGCCTCTCTCCCATAATGAATTACCCCAGACGAGAGCCTCGCCAGACAGATGGAAAATTATAAAGGCCACCTTGGTCGGATATGGAGAAAACAGACGTGGCTGCAGCTCAAAATAAATGGTACACTGGTTAACGAAGCAATGACACAGTTTAGGATTACCATCTTAGGGTGCAGGCAACGTCAGACATAGAGCAGACTCCCCAGAGAGAGCTGTGGCTACGACAGTAGTCAAGGTGCTCAGACAGGTGGAAATGCCTTGCACAAAGTCCAGCAGTCGGTCATGGTGGTCACGCTGTTGAGACATCTCCTGGCAAAGTTCAGGTAAACTCATCCATGGTGGATCAATGGGATCCATGACCTGATCAAACTGTTACGATATGTGATGTTGATACACTATGCCAAACACCCAGGAGTGGTAAGCTGCTGAGTCATGGGGATCAGGGACACCAGAGTACCACAAGAAGCAGGCTAACTCATAGTCAGGAACAGGCTGAGGTCAAAGTCCAGGAAGGCAACTGTCAGTATGCTGACAGGTTAACAGATTAAAGATCAGATAACAAGGTAAAGTAGCCTAGTAGGACCTATAATGATCAGGCAAAGATTGAGAGAAACAAGCAGGTATGTATATGGGAGTTGATGTTAGGCTAGTTAGGCTACTTTCAGACCTGCGGCGCGGGGCTCCGGCAGGCTGTTCCGGTTGGTGAACAGCCCGCCGGATCCGTGCTGCCGCAGATGCACTTGTGGGGACGGAACTGCGCTCCGGCCCCATTCACTGTAATGGGGGCGGGCCGCGGATCCGGACACAGCACAGCAACCCCTGCTGAGAGGCGGCCGGAACGAAAATACACCAGCCTGCCGGACCCCCACACCGCAGGTGAAAGGGGCCTTAGTCAGAAGCTGGACAACAACAGAGAGAAAGGAGAGAAAGGGTGTAACCCCTGCAGTGCTGAACCTGAGGAGAGATACACTGAACTAAGCTCCTGTTTACACATACACAACTGACAGACAGGCACATAGTGAGTTGAGCGGCAGACATAGGCCGCAAACTTAACATGTATCATGGCTTCATGGTTTCTTTGGAGCATGCAAATTAATTACTCTGTATACTATGGCCATTTAACCCCTTCCCGACCAGCGCCGTACATGTACGGCGCTGCGGGAAGTGAGTTGCCGACCAGCGCCGTAGAGCTACGGCGCGGCGGTCACGCGGTCCCCGGGCGTAATCGCTGGGGAAACAGGGTATCATGGCTGCACTGCCCGGCAGGCAGCCATGTTCCCTAAGGGCAGGGGGCGGTATTTCCGTCCCCCTGCATCTCCGGTGGCTGCGATTGGCTGGTTTTCACAGGCCAGCCCATTGCAGCTCCCGGAAGCCACCGGAGATGCAGGGGGATCGGAGGAGGGTCATCTGAAGGTGACAGGTGCTGAACTAGTCAGCACCTGTCCTTCCCGAGGTCAGGCAGCTGCACAGGAAGGGGCAGAACCTTCCTGCATGCAGCCATTCTAGCTGGAGACAGCATGCTGGAAGGTTCTGTCCTTTTCTGTGTGCTGTTGGCTTGCTGGAACTTGTGGTGCACCACCACTGCTACCTGATTTTTTTACTGCTGAAAAGAAGAAGAAAAGAAGAAGAACAGAAGAAGAACAGAAGAAAAGAAGAAGAACAGAAGAAAAGAAAAAGTTACAGATCCCTAACCCACCCTCCGTCCCTGTCCCCTCCTGTCCCCCCCCCTCCCTTCCCCCACCCCCCTCCTGTCCTTTTTTTACGGACGCCACTTGGTCCGTGTGTTTTTTGTCTTTTTTTAAAACTTTTTAACAATTTTACAGCTCCGTACCGCTTTTTCTGCGTGCGAGCTGTGACCGCCCAGTGCTTTTCAGTGCATACCTGCCTGATCAGCACCTGGGGATCATTTTTCGTGCTTTTTTTTTCTCTTTTTTTTTGTTCAAAAAAGAAGAAAGTACAGTTAGGGTTTTATATAAATATACATAGAGCTCCATATCTCTATATATATAGATATAAGTTAATTTTTAGCCAGTGTTCAGTTTTTTATACTGTAGTGAATTTTTTAACTACAGTATTTGCACGCACACACGTTTTGTGTGCGTGCGTGCTGTGTTAGCACATTTTTTGTCAGTCAGATATATATAGGTAGTGTCAGTCAGATATATATCATATATATATATATAAAAATCCATATATATATATATATATATATATATATATATATATATATATACACACATTTCAGTTAGTGTCAGTGTAGGTTTTTGCACGAAGGCACTGTATCTGCATACGTGCTGTTTGCAGAGGACTGTAGTGAATTTTTTCACTACAGTTTCTGCACTCACACACCATCTGTGTGCGTGTGTGCGTTCTGTAAAAGCAGCATCTGCATATTTTTGGTTTGGTTTTTTTACTTGTGTGAAGAAAAAAAAACACAGTTAGTGGTAGTTAGATAAATTTCAGTTAGTGTCAGTTTAGGTGTTTGCACGAACGCACTGTATCTGCGTACGTGCTGTTTGCAGAGGACTGTAGTGAATTTTTTCACTACAGTTTCTGCACTCACACACCATCTGTGTGCGTGTGTGCGTGCTGTAAAAGCAGCATCTGCATATTTTTGGTTTTTTTATTTTCACTTGTGTGAAAAAAAAAAACACAGTTAGTGGTAGTTAGATAAATTTCAGTTAGTGTCAGTTTAGGTTTTTGCACGTGTTCTGCGTACGTGCATTTTGCAAGCACTGAGCACCGATCAGTAGTGTCCATTACTGATCGCGTCTGCTCTTTTTTTTTTGTGCGGTAAAAACTTTTTCCTGCAGCAAAAACTTTTTTTTTAATTTTATTTATTAGAAGACTTTTATTACTGAAAAGACCTTTTTTTTATTCCCCCTCCCCTTTTTTTTTTTTAATTCAAAGTCAATACTAAAAACACCTTCACGTGTAAAACCACTACATACACACCCCTCACACTACATAAAGTTTTACACGTTTCACCCATCACACCCCAATAAACTAAAAATGTCCCAATCATCCCTACGAGTGTACTCGGCAGAAGAGGCATACGCCATCCTTGCCTCTGATACCGAGTCGGCCACTGAAGGAGAAGAGGACGCCACTTTCCTCTACTCCTCCACCCCCTCATCATCATCATCATCCGCTGATGAGGGACCCTCTAGGAGGCGCCCCAGAACGACCGCTGAGGCAGCCCCCCAGAGTGAGCCCATATGGACCGCATCCCCTGAGAATTATCAGCCCCAAATTCCAGAGTTTGTGGGAAACTCTGGAATTCAAATTGACTGCACGGGCTTCACAGAAATTGATTTTTTCAAAATCTTTTTCAGTGACGATTTAGTAAATCTTATCGTGGCCCAAACAAATTTATACGCCCAGCAGTTCATTACCCAGAACCCCACATCACAATTCGCAAGACCCCTAGGTTGGACCCCAGTAACAGCGTCAGAAATAAAAATTTTCTGGGGGCTTGTGCTGCACATGGGGCTTATTAAAAAACCAGAAATGAGACAGTATTGGAGTGCGGATGTCTTGTACCACACTCCAGTATTTAGTGCCACCATGACCCGGTATCGATTTGAGTCGATATTGAAATTTTTGCATTACAGCGATAATGCACAGTGTCCTCCCCAAAGTGAAAAGACATTCGATCGGCTTTACAAAATTAGACCCATCCTTGACCACTTCAGCGCCAAGTTTTCTGAAGTGTACACCCCAGAAGAAAACATCTGTATTGATGAATCCCTGGTGCATTTCAAGGGGAGGTTAAAATTCCGCCAGTACCTGCCCAACAAGCGGGCAAGGTATGGCATAAAAATGTACAAGCTCTGTGAGAGTAGGTCAGGGTACACCTATAGGTTTCGGGTCTATGAAGGCAAAGATTCACGGATTGAACTCCCAGAATGCCCCCCTGGCCTAGGAGTTAGTGGGATACTAGTGTGGGACTTGCTGCACCCACTGCTGGATAAGGGTTACCACCTCTACGTGGATAACTATTATACCAGCTTACCCCTCTTCATGTCCCTAAGTGCCAGGCGTACTGTGGCTTGCGGCACAGTACGTAAAAATCAGAGAGGCCTCCCTAGATCCCTGGTAGGGCAACCACTGAGGAAGGGTGAAAGTAGGGCTCTCCTCCACGAAAACATGATGGTGGTTAAGTACAAGGACAAGAGGGACGTCCTTGTACTGACCAGCATTCACCCCAACACCAGCTCCCCTGCCCGTGTACGTGGTACCACTACCACTGTCCCCAAACCGGACTGCATCCTGGCCTACAACAAGCACATGGGAGGAGTTGATCTTTCAGATCAAGTTCTGAAGCTCTACAGTGCCACACGAAAAACAAAAGTGTGGTACAAAAAAATAGCCGTACACCTTGTACAGATGGCAATGTACAATGCGTATGTGCTATATAAATCTGCAGGACACACGGGAATTTTCCTTCACTTTCAAGAAGTAGTGATCAAGGCCCTAATTTTTCCAAATCAAGCAGAAGAGGCCCCCAGTACTTCTGCAAGTTACAGTGCCCGAGTTGTACCAGGACAACATTTCCCTGGTGAAGTTCCCCAAACAGCTAGGAAGGGAAGGACCCAAAAACGATGCAGGGTGTGTTCCAAAAGGGGGATTAGGAAGGACACTATACACCACTGCGAAACCTGCCCTGAGAAACCTGGCCTGTGCATCAAGGATTGCTTCAGAATCTACCACCAATCCATGGATTAGTTTCATCCCTGATGTACCCTGAATTTTTTTCACTTTATACCTCACATTTAGTCTCTGTATCTTACATATCCACTTTTCACCATCACTACATATTAATTTCTGTGAGACTCCAGTTTGCTAAAAAGTACCCTACCACTTAAAATGTCCGTACAGGGGTGCTCTTTCCAAAATGGGGTCACTTCTTGGGGTTTTTAGTTGTTGGGGACCTCAGGAAATTTTTAAAAACAACATGGCAAAAAACCATGTCTGTTAAATCTGGCCTGCAAAAAACACATTTTACAGTTTGCCTCTGGTGGCCTGCTGTGCGTCCATACAGCGGGCTACAAGCACAAATGGGGTGTTGTTTTAATGGGGAAAAATTGGGGAACATGCATTGGGTGCATTTTCTCTTTTAACCCCTTGTGAATCTGAAAAATTGGGGTCTGCTTGTAATTTTTCATTTTCACAAATGTGTGCTTTGAAATGCTGTTACTTGCATTTCTGCCTTCTGTGAGACTCCAGTTTGCTAAAAAGTACCCTTTCTACCACTTAAAATGTCCGTACAGGGGTGCTCTTTCCAAAATGGGGTCACTTCTTGGGGTTTTTAGTTGTTGGGGACCTCAGGAAATTTTTAAAAGCAACATGGCAAATAAAAAACCATGTCTGTTAAATCTGGCCTGCAAAAACCACATTTTGCAGTTTGCCTCTGGTGGCCTGCTGTGCGTCCATACAGCGGGCTACAAGCACAAATGGGGTGTTGTTTTAATGGGGAAAATTTGGGGAACATGCATTGGGTGCATTTTCTCTTTTAACCCCTTGTGAATCTGAAAAATTGGGTTCTGCTTGTAATTTTTCATTTTCACAAATGTGTGCTTTGAAATGCTGTTACTTGCATTTCTGCCTTCTGTGAGACTCCAGTTTGCTAAAAAGTACCCTTTCTACCACTTAAAATGTCCGTACAGGGGTGCTCTTTCCAAAATGGGGTCACTTGTGGGGCTTTTTAATTTCTGGGGACCTCAGGAGTTATTTAAATGAGACATGTCTGTTAATTCTGGCCTTTAAAACCCATATATTGCTGTTTGGCTCTGATGGCCTGCTGTGCACCCATACAGCGGGCTACAAGCACAAATGGGGTGTTGTTTTAATTGAAAAAAAAGGGGAACATGTATTGGGGTGCATTTTCTCCTTTAACCCCTTGTGAATCTGAAAAATTGGGGTCTGCTAATAATTTTTCATTTTCACAAATGTGTGCTTTGAAATGCTGTTACTTGTATTTCTGCCTTCTGTGAGACCCCAGTTTGTAAAAAAAGTACCCTTTCTACCACTTAAAATGTTCGTACGGGGGTGCTCTTTCCAAAATGGGGTCACTTCTTGGGGTTTTTAATTTCTGGGGACCTCAGGAATTATTTAAATGAGACATGTCTGTTAATTCTGGCCTTTAAAACCCATATATTGCTGTTTGCCTCTGATGGCCTGCTGTGCACCCATACAGCGGGCTACAAGCACAAATGGGGTGTTGTTTTAATTGAAAAAAAGGGGAACATGTATTGGGGTGCATTTTCTCCTTTAACCCCTTGTGAATCTGAAAAATTGGGGTCTGCTTGTAATTTTTCATTTTCACAAATGTGTGCTTTGAAATGCTGTTACTTGCATTTCTGCCTTCTGTGAGACCCCAGTTTGTAAAAAAAGTACCCTTTCTACCACTTAAAATGTCCGTACGGGGGTGCACTTTCCAAAATGGGGTCACTTCTTGGGGTTTTTAATTTCTGGGGACCTCAGGAAATTTTTGAATGAGACATGGCACTAAAAAAACCATGTCAGTTAATTCTGGCCTGCAAAAACCACATTTTGCAGTTTGCCTCTGGTGGCCTGCTGTGCGTCCATACAGCGGGCTACAAGCACAAATGGGGTGTTGTTTTAATGGGGGAAAATGGGGAACATGTATTGGGGTGCATTTTCTCCTTTAACCCCTTGTGAATCTGAAAAATTGGGGTCTGCTTGTAATTTTTCATTTTCACAAATGTGTGCTTTGAAATGCTGTTACTTGCATTTCTGCCTTCTGTGAGACCCCAGTTTGTAAAAAAGTACCCTTTCTACCACTTAAAATGTCCGTACGGGGGTGCTCTTTCCAAAATGGGGTCACTTCTTGGGGTTTTTAATTTCTGGGGACCTCAGGAAATTTTTAAATGAGACATGGCACTAAAAAAACCATGTCTGTTAATTCTGGCCTGCAAAATCCATATTTTGCTGTTTGCCTCTAGGGGCCTGCTGTGCACCCATACAGCGGGCTACAAGCACAAATGGGGTGTTGTTTTAATGGGGGGAAAATGGGGAACATGTATTGGGGTGCATTTTCTCCTTTAACCCCTTGTGAATCTGAAAAATTGGGGTCTGCTTGTAATTTTTCATTTTCACAAATGTGTGCTTTGAAATGCTGTTACTTGCATTTCTGCTTTCTGTGAGACCCCAGTTTTTAAAAAAGTACCCTTTCTACAACTTAAAATGTCCGTACGGGGGTGCTCTTTCAAAAATGGGGTCACTTCTTGGGGTTTTTAATTTCTGGGGACCTCAGGAAATTTTTAAATGAGACATGGCACTAAAAAAACCATGTCTGTTAATTCTGGCCTGCAAAAACCACATTTTGCAGTTTGCCTCTGGTGGCCTGCTGTGCATCCATACAGCGGGCTACAAGCACAAATGGGGTGTTGTTTTAATGGGGGGAAAATGGGGAACATTTATTGGGGTGCATTTTCTCCTTTGACCCCTTGTGAATCTGAAAAATTGGGGTCTGCTTGTAATTTTTCATTTTCACAAATGTGTGCTTTGAAATGCTGTTACTTGCATTTCTGCCTTCTGTGAGACCCTAGTTTGTAAAAAAGTACCCTTTCTACCACTTAAAATGTCCGTACGGGGGTGCTATTTCCAAAATGGGGTCACTTTTTGGGGCGTTTCCACTGTAGGGCCAGCTCAGGGGGTCTTCATGTGCAACATAGCTCCCAATTAATATTCCAGCTAATTTCACTCTCCAAAAGTCATATGGTGCTCCTTCCACTGTGAAGCCTGCTGTGCGCCAGTGCATTGGGCTACAAGCACATATGGGGTGTTTCCGTATTCGGGGGGAAATGGTGATCAAAATGTGGGGTGCATTTTGTCCCGTTACCCTTTGTGAAAGTAAAAAATGTGGTTGTATAGCAACTTCTTTGTCAAAAAATTGCAATTTTTCATTTTCACTTCCGCGTGAATCCTAATTCTAGGAAAAACCAGTGAGCTCAAAGTGCTCACCACACACCTTGAAAGATTCCTTAAGGGGTGCTCTTTCCAAAATGGGGTCACTTTTGGGGGGTTTCCACTGTAGGGCCAGCTCAGGGGGGTCTTCATGTGCGACATAGCTCCCAATTATTATTTCAGCTAATTTCACTCTCCAAAAGTCATATGGTGCTCCTTCCACTGTGAAGCCTGCTGTGCGCCAGTACATTGGGCTACGAGCACATATGGGGTGTTGCCGTATTCGGGGGGAAATGGTGATCAAAATGTGGGGTGCATTTTGTCCCGTTACCCTTTGTGAAAGTGAAAAATGTGGGTGTATAGCAACTTTTTTGTCAAAAAATTGCAATTTTTCATTTTCACTTCCGCATGAATCCTAATTCTAGGAAAAACCAGTGAGCTCAAAGTGCTCACCACACACCTTGAAAGATTCCTTAAGGGGTGCTCTTTCCAAAATGGGGTCACTTTTGGGGGGTTTCCACTGTAGGGCCAGCTCAGGGGGTCTTCATGTGCGGCATAGCTCCCAATTATTATTCCAGCTAATTTCACTCTCCAAAAGTCATATGGTGCTCCTTCCACTGTGAAGCCTGCTGTGCACCAGTACATTGGGCTATGAGCACATATGGGGTGTTGCCGTATTCGGGGGGAAATGGTGATCAAAATGTGGGGTGCATTTTGTCCCGTTACCCTTTGTGAAAGTGAAAAATGTGGGTGTATAGCAACTTTTTTGTCAAAAAATTGCAATTTTTCATTTTCACTTCCGCATGAATCCTAATTCTAGGAAAAACCAGTGAGCTCAAAGTGCTCACCACACACCTTGAAAGATTCCTTAAGGGGTGCTCTTTCCAAAATGGGGTCACTTTTGGGGGGTTTCCACTGTAGGGCCAGCTCAGGGGGTCTTCATGTGCGGCATAGCTCCCAATTATTATTCCAGCTAATTTCACTCTCCAAAAGTCATATGGTGCTCCTTCCACTGTGAAGCCTGCTGTGCGCCAGTACATTGGGCTACGAGCACATATGGGGTGTTGCCGTATTCGGGGGGAAATGGTGATCAAAATGTGGGGTGCATTTTGTCCCGTTACCCTTTGTGAAAGTGAAAAATGTGGTTGTATAGCAACTTTTTTGTCAAAAAATTGCAATTTTTCATTTTCACTTCCGCGTGAATCCTAATTCTAGGAAAAACCAGTGAGCTCAAAGTGCTCACCACACACCTTGAAAGATTCCTTAAGGGGTGCTCTTTCCAAAATGGGGTCACTTTTGGGGGGTTTCCACTGTAGGGCCAGCTCAGGGGGTCTTCATGTGCGACATAGCTCCCAATTATTATTCCAGCTAATTTCGTTCTCCAAAAGCCATATGGTGCTCCTTCCACTGTGAAGCCTGCTGTGCGCCAGTACATTGGGCTACGAGCACATATGGGGTGTTTCTGTAAACTACAGAATTGGGGTAATAGATTTTGTGTTTTTTTTTGTTGTTAACCCTTGATGTGTTTCATGGAAATTGGTTTAAAACTTAAAATCTGCTAAAAAAAATGGAATTTTGAAATTTAATTCCAATTTTCCATCAATTCTCTTGGAAAACATAAAGGGTTACTGATTAGTAAAATCAGTTTTGAATAGCTTGAGGGGTGTAGTTTCTAAAATGGGGTGATTTATGGGGAGTTTCCACTATATAAGCCCCACAAAGTAACCTTATATCTGAACTGGTCATTAAAAAAATGGGTTTTGGAAATCTTCTAAAAAATTTAAGATTTGATTCAAATCTTAGAAGCCTTATAACGTCCTAAAAAGTAAAATGACATTTACAAAATGATGCCAACATAAAGTAGACATATGGGGAATGTAAAATAATAACTATTTTTGGAGGTATTACTATATATTTCGAAAGTAGAGAAATTGAAATTTGGAAATTTGGAAATTTTTCCAAATTTTTGGTTAATTTGGTATTTTTTTTAAATAAAAATGAAATATTTTGCCACAAATTTACTACTGTCGTGAAGCACAATATGTGACGAGAAAACAATCTCAGAATGGCTTGGATAAGTAAAAGCATTCCAAAGTTATTACCACATAAAGTGACACGTCAGATTTGCAAAAAATGGCCTGGTCAGGAAGGTGAAAACAGGCCCGGGGTTGAAGGGGTTAAAACTCAATAAAAACTACTAAAAACAAAAATGGTGTCTTATTTCTGGCTGCTCTAGCCTAACTGCAAGACATTCTGTTGAAGACATGATTTTTTTCCAGAAGATGGCAGCATTGTACTGAAAACAAAACAGAAAACCAATTTATAACTACAGTTTGCAACATGCTTTCCTATACAGAATGTAAAACGACGATTCACTTCAGATTTAAAAAGTCCGATAGGAGGGAATTACTATATTTAAAATTGAGATATTGTGCATCCAGGTTTCCAAATTACTTCTAGCACCTTTACATTTTCATTTGTATAAAGGGATTTTCTTGAAAGAAATTTTAAAAAATGAGTCACAAAAAGTTACCTTTAATACGTCACGCTGTTGTTCTACTTCTGCTGTGGTGTCTGTTGCTCTCCACTACCTGTCCTGGCTTGACACACTGGAAACGTCAGGAAAGCCAGCTCAAACAAATAACTGGCCTTAGCAGTGACCCCGTGATTGAATAAGTATGCCTTTCCAGACATTTCTGGTGTGTCAAGATGGGAGAGAAAGTAAACAGCGTTGGGGGATCATTGGAGGTGAGTAATAATTTACTTTTTTATTTTTAATTCTTTCTGACCTGTTACATATTTTTTTAAATGCATCTCCCAAAAAACATCTAGTAGTATTAGTACTAGTGGTGTACCACAGTTGCAGTCCAGTTGTATTTCAATAAATTAGAATACCATCAAAAAGCTAATTTATTTTGGTAATTCAATTTAAAAAGTGAAAATCATATATAGATTCATTACACACAGATCAATCTATTTCAAGAGTTTATTTCTTTTAATATTGATGATTATGGCTTACAGCTAATGAAAACCCAAATGTCAGTATCCCAGAAAATTGGAATATTGTGAAAAAGTTCAATATTGTAGACTCATGCAAAGGTGTCCTTAGCCTTAGCCAGCTCAGTCTGGTTCAGTAGGCTACATAATCATGGGGAAGACTGCTGACTGGACAGTTGTCCAGAAGACAGTCATTGAAACCCTCCACAAGAAGGGTATGCCACAAAATATTGCTAAAGATGTTACACAGCGGAGAGGCCTAATATGTCAACATAGGATGTGGACCTGATGACCTCCTGAGACAATTGTCTCCAACAGTTTCTAGGCCCATGTTCCATAAGACATGGACCAAAATAGTACATGCCCAAGCAGGTGTGAGTAGCTTAATTTACTTCTGTGGTTCCATGGGTGCAAACAGATGAAAAATATGGGCTTTTGAATGAGTTCTTAGGAGCAGTGGTGTAACTAGAAATGACTAGGTTTACCCCCCAGCTACGTCTTCGCAACCCCCACTCCTGTGGTTAGTTAAGACCAGGCCCGGCAGCCACTCAAACAGCAAAGTTTTATTTCAATTTTCGCAGGAGAAATTCAGCCCTTTGGTTATATTCAATAAGACTCCATAACACTGTTATAGTCCCCTATGTACTGTTATTCCATTACCAGGGCGGCGGTGGTGAATGCAATATATCCCTGGTCAGTAGGTTTACAACAACCCTGGGATAAAACCTGAGATAGTAAGTGATGCAGGAATATTTAGCCTACTCATACAGAGAGGCATATGTAACAATCAGTGCCACTCTGCAACTAGCAGTACTGGAGAGGGAAATGTATAGAAGTCACCAAGGAGAAAATAACAGCAGTGTTTCTCCTGTGGGATAGCATTCCCCTTCTTTGACTGCTTCAGGTTCTGTTTATACTGCACATGTGAAAATGTAAAAAAGCAAAAAATAAATCACTGACTGTGTTGGATACTGCAGAAGGCAAAAAAGACACTCATATTTGCAGACTGTCCGTAAATTTAAGAACAATTGGCAACCCTGCCAAAGGAGTGGATCCTCTAATCAGTAGTTGCTTTGGGGCTGGCTGGACAGGGGAGTAGTGTCTAAGGAAACTACATACATATGATGTGTTCCGTAGAACTTAAAGGGGTTGTGTCACTTAAGCAAATAGCATTTATTATGTAGAGAAAGTTAATACAAGCCACTAACTAATGTATTGTTATTATCCATATTGCCTCCTTTGCTGGCTGGATTCATTTTTCCATCATATTATACACTGCTCGTTTCCATTGTTACAACCACCCTGCAATCCAGCAGTGGTGGTCGTGCTTGCACAATATAAGAAAATGCGCCAGCCTATGTGAACTCCCTCGGTCCTGACCATCAAAGAGGCCTCCGCTTTTTCCTATAGTGTGCAAGTATGGACACCGCTGCTGGATTGAAAGGCGGCCATAACCATGGAAACAAGTAGTGTATAATGTGATGGAAAAATGAATCTGGCCCAGAAAGAAGGCAATATGGCAAAATCACAATACATTAGTAAGTGGCTTGTATTAACTTTCTCTACATGCCACTTGCTGAAGTGAGACAACCCCTTTAAGAAGTGTTTACTGCCTCATTCACGCGTCAGTGTTTGGTCAGTGATTTCCATCAGTGATTTTGAGCCAAAACCAGGTGGAGGCTCCAGCCCTGGTTTTGGCTCATAATAAGGGCTCATGCACACAAACGTAGTTTTTGTCCGATCAGTTTTTTTGCATCTCATATGCAGAACCATTCACTTCAACGGGGCCCAGAAATTACTCAGTGTGCATTCCGTATCCGTATGTCCACAAGTCTGTTCCGTAAAAGAAGAGAACATGTCCTATTTATGTGCATTTTGCAGACAAGGACAGGCATTGTTACAATGGATCTGCATCTTTTTTTTGTGGACCTGTGTTTTGTGGACCGCAAAATACATACGGCTATGTGCATGAGCCCTCACTGATGTATCACTGTCCAAAAAACACACACGTTGTATGAGGCTTAAGGAATCTCTTCCTTCCCCCCCCTTAAAGGGGTTCTCCGGGTGTTTAATATTGATGACCTATCCTCAGGTCATCAATATCAGATCGGCGGGGGTCTGACACCTGGCACCCCTATTGATCAGCTGTATCATATGGATAGGTCAGCAATATTAAAAGCCCAGAGAACCTCTTTAACCCCAGAAATGACTCAGAGATAATAATATAAAAGCATGCAGTAAGCTCTAAGCTTCCGCCAATATTTTACAGTTTTGTCTGTGCAGAAATGAATCAGCACAGAATTTTAACCCTATTAATTTTATTTAGCACTAAAAGAAAAAATAAATGGCACTTAAAGGAAACATTTATGTTAATTCCCAAGTCCAACTTCACTGAAATTTTCCAGATGCCACAAAGACGTCTGACATTGAGATTCAGGATACACAGTGATATCTTTTACCATGCGTGTTATGTGCTGCAAGCAGAGACATAGCTAAATGCTCAGGGGCCCTGGTGCAAGAGTTCAGCTTGGGCCTCCCTTCCCTCAGTGCTTTGTGGCAAGGGGCAGAGGAGCACCTAGCCTTTCTACTGGCTGAGGTAAAAACTGAAAGGCCCCCCCATGCCAAGTTCTCAACCTAACCCCTTCCATCCAGCCCTACTGTTAAAGGGGTTGTCCTCTTTTTACTATTGATGATCTATCCCCCAGCACCCCCACCGATCAGCTGTTTGAAGAGAAGACAACACTCAAAAAAGTGCTGCCTTCTCTGCCTTGGTTACCTGCTTGCCGCAGCAATTGCAGTGGTCAGCAGGTGTAATTATAAGTATGGCATCCCCATTCACGTCTATAGGTCGGCTCTGTAGTATTCACTTGAACAGACAGAGCCGTCCCATAGAAGCGAGCTACTTAGAAGAACTGGCACATGAATTAGTAGAGCATGCAAAAATCCCTCCTATTATTACATTTCGCAAGTAGGAGTCTAAGTGTGGTTCATGTAAATATTGCCATTATGTGAGGTTGGGTAAAAAGATTTGGATGAGGTTCCAAAAATGCATGAGGTTAAAGACTTTATTACATGTCGCTCTGATTTTGTGGTGTATGTAATCTTTTGTCCCTGCGAGTACTATTATATTGGCAAAACAATCCGTCTTCTATAAAAACAAATATATGAACATTTGTATTCATTGAAGACAGGGAAGGTCAACACCCGTCTGATAAACCACGTATGGGATGTGCACAAGGGCATGTACCTGTGGTTCGCTGGTTTACAGAGAATCCTCCCACCGGTCAATGGGTCGGATCGCCATAGTTCCCTCTTACAACGTGAGGCAAAGTGGATAATAGAGACGAGCGAGCACTAAAATGCTCGGGTGCTCGTTATTCGAGTCGAACTTTTCCCGATGCTCGGGTGCTCGTTTCGAATAACGAACCCCATTGAAGTCAATGGAAGACTCGAGCATTTTTGCAGGGGACCAAGGCTCTGCCTAGGGAAGGCTGGGTGAAAACCTGGAAACCTCAGAAAATGATGGAAACACCACGGAAATGGACAGGAAACAGCAGGGGCAGCATGCATGGATGCCTCTGAGGCTGCCTAATCCCACCATTACCCCAAATTCTCAGGCAACAGCCTGGTGGTTACCCTCATGGCAATTGTGCTCACCCAGACCAAAAAAGGCGAGGCAAATACCCTTCACATGTTAGGGAAGCACCCAACTAGGTGCAACGAAGGTCCATCACCGCCTGCAGGTGACACCACTGCTCATGCTGGCACTGCTGTGCTATCCCCCTCCCCACGACACAGGCATAAGCCTGACACATCATGGTGACAGCGTAGTGACACCAACAAGTGACCAAGTTAGATTGAGGTAGCAGTCAAATGTCTGTAGGCGAGCCTCCAAAAAATTTGTTTTGGAGTGTCCGAAGTTGACCCTCCTAAAAAATTGTTTAGGAGTGTCTGTAGTTGACCCTTCTGTAAAATATTTTATTTGTTTTCCCTGTTATTAGTTAATGTACAACCCATGGCTGGCATGGTGGGAATATATAGGTTTTGCATCACAGACGGTCCACTGCACCGTTACATTTTCTTCATCATTGCCAATTACTTTTTCACTAACTGTTGTCTGGCAATGATAAAGGGTAAGGTGAATCCACTGCGGAAGAAAAGTGTCATCCTCCTACAATTCTACACTTGCTCTCAATTGAAAAGGGGATGTTCTCACCGTGGCCTTCCTCATAGTGGCCGCTTCTGCGGACGACAGAGGTGATGTACCTACTGACAGCCTGACCGAACACGATGGCAGACGGGGAGACACTCCCTCATGTAAAATTGTTTAGGAGTGTCTGTAGTTGACCCTTCTGTAAAATATTTTATTTGTTTTCCCTGTTATTAGTTAATGTACAACCCATGGCTGGCATGGTGGGAATATATAGGGAAGCACCCAACTAGGTGCAACAAAGGTCCATCACTCATGCCCATGCTGGCACTGCTCTCCTATCCCCAGCCACACGATGCAGGCATAAGCCTGACACAGCATGGCGGTGACACCAACAAGTGACCAAGTTACATGAGGTAGCAGGTGAGCCACCCAAAAATTTAGCCAGACGCAGCATGGCGGTGACAACAGAGTGACCGAGTTAGACTGAGGTAGCAGGAGGTGAAGCATCCTCCAAGTGGGCAGTACATGAGCGGCCCCAGGGTCAGACTCGGTCAGAGTATGTGAAATGTTCAGGGTGGCCGAACGCCGGGCTCAACGGCGGACCCGTTTCGGGTTATCGATTGTCGAAATGTTGGCTGACATCAAGTTTAGTATCTGTTCTTATCAGTTGCTGTGGCTGTTGGTGGTAAAGTGGTGAGCATAGCTGCTTCCCAAGCAGTTGACCCGGGTTCGATTCCTGTCTATCACAGGAGGCAATTAAAAGAAGAACCAAAAAAAAATCAGTACAATATCTAATACGTCCCCTACCCGGGTAAATTGTTTGGAGAGAGGGCCTGTAGGTGGGGGGCAGGCTGGGGGGAAGGAGGTTGAGCTGGAAGAGCCAGAGGAGTGCCCCCTGGGCTAGCGTGTGTGGTGGTGACAACAGCCGAATGGAGTTCAAATGACGACGCAGGACCCCAACTTAAAAATTTAGCATCAACCGGTACAATTGTCAATTATGAGCTCGATCAAGTGTGGCATGTGTTGCATTCTTCTCAGTTTAATACCGTATATGGCAGCTATCCGGAAAAATAGTTTGGAGAGAGAGAAAGATAGGAAAAAGACGTAAATTGTTTGGAGAGAGGGCCTGTAGGTGGACCTCTGGAAAAATTGTTTGGAGAGAGGGCCTGTAGGTGGACCTCTGGAAAAATTGTTTGGAGAGAGGGCCTGTAGGTGGACCTCGGGAAAAATTGTTTGGAGAGAGGGCTTGTAGGTGGACCTCTGGAAAAATTGTTTGGAGAGAGGGCCTGTAGGTGGACCTCCGGAAAAATTATTTAGAGAGAGGGCCTGTAGGTGGACCTCCGGAAAAATTGTTTGGAGAGAGGGCCTGTAGGTGGACCTCTGGAAAAATTGTTTGGAGAGAGGGCCTGTAGGTGGACCTCCAGAAAAATTATTTAGAGAGAGGGCCTGTAGGTGGACCTCCGGAAAAATTGTTTGGAGAGAGGACCTGTAGGTGGACCTCCTGAAAAATTATTTAGAGAGAGGGCCTATAGGTGGACCTCCGGAAAAATTGTTTGGAGAGAGGGCCTATAGGTGGACCTCTGGAAAAATTGTTTGGAGAGAGGGCCTGTAGGTGGACCTCTGGAAAAATTGTTTGGAGAGAGGGACTGTAGGTGGACCTCCAGAAAAATTATTTAGAGAGAGGGCCTGTAGGTTGACCTCCGGAAAAATTGTTTGAAGAGAGGGCCTGTAGGGGGCCCTCCTGAAAAATTGTGGTAAAAGAGTGCCAGTTGGACCTCTAAAAAATGGCATTTTTTTTGGTCAGCGTTAGGCAAAGATGACAAGGAGGAGGAGGAGTAGGAAGAGTAGAGAAGAGGAATCGGATACATAAGTTATTTAAATCTTTAGCTGCTTTCCCCCGGAGGAGATTTGAATTCCGGTGAAATCCAGGCTTTGTTCATTTTAATAAGCGTCAGCCTGTCAGCGCTGTCAGTTGATAGGCATGTACGCTTATCGGTGATGACACCACCAGCTGCACTGAATACCCGCTCTGACAGCACGCTAGCGGCAGGGCAGGCCAGCACCTCCAAGGCGTACAGCGCCAGTTCAGGCCACGTGTCCAGCTTTGAAACCCAGTAGTTGTATGGAGCAGAGTGATCGCTACGGACGTTGGTATGGTCAGCTAGGTGCTCCCTCACCATCTTTCTGTACAGCTCCCCCCTACTCTGCCTAGATTGGGGACAGGTGACAGTGTCTTGCTGGGGTGACATAAAACTGGCAAAGGCCTTGGAGAGCGTTCCCCTGCGAGTGCTGGACAAGCTGCCTGCTCGCCTCCTCTCCCCCGCTACTTGGCCCACAGAACCATGCCCTCTGCCAGTAGCGGCATCAGATGGGAAGGATTGTTTCAGCTTGTGCACCAGGGCCTGTTGATATCTATTCACTCTCAGACTCCTTTCCTCTGCAGGGATGAGAGTGGAAAGGTTCTGCTTGTACCGTGGGTCCAGGAGAGTGAACACCCAGTAATCGGTGTTTGAAAAAATGCTTCTAACACGAGGGTCATGGGATAGGCAGCCTAACATGAAGTCTGCCATGTGCGCCAGAGTCCCAACACGCAAGAATTCCCTCTCCTCACTGGCCTGACTCTCCATTTCCTCCTCCTCTTCAGCCCATACACGCTCAAGAGTTAAGAAGGACTGAGCACTGGCACCCTCTTCTGTCTCGCAGACATTCTCCTCCTCTTCCTCCTCATCCTCATCCCCCTCCTCCGATACGCGCTGAGAAACAGACCGGAGGGTGCTCTGGCTATCAAGCGATGTATCTTCCTCCACCGTCTCTTGTGGCAAGCGCAAAGCATCCGACTTCATGCTGAGCAGTGAGTTTTTCAACAGGCAAAGCAGCGGGATGGTGAGGCTGATAATGGCGGCATCGCCGCTGACCATCTGTGTTGACTCCTCAAAGTTGCACAACACCTGGCAGATATCAGACATCCACGTCCACTCCTCACTGTAGACTTGAGGAATCTGACTGACCTGACTACCAGTTCTGGTGGAAGTTGACATCTGGCAGTCTACAATCGCTCTGCGCTGCTGGTAAACTCTGGATAACATGTTTAATGTCGAATTCCATCTCGTGGGCACGTCGCACAACAGTCGGTGAGCGGGCAGTTGGAGGCGGCACTGCGCTGCCCTGAGAGTGGCAGCATCTGTGGTCGACTTGCGGAAATGCGCACAGATGCGGCGCACCTTGGTGAGCAAATCAGACAGATTGGGGTATGTCTTGAGGAACCGCTGAACTATGAGATTGAACACGTGGGCCAGGCATGTCACATGTGTCAGTCTGCCGAGTTGCAGAGCCGCCACCAGGTTACGCCCGTTGTCACACACAACCATGCCTGGCTTGAGGTTCAGCGGTGCCAGCCACACATCGGTCTGCACCGTGATGCCCTATAACAGCTCTTGGGCAGTGTGCCTTTTGTCACCTAAGCTCAGCAGTTTGAGCACCGCCTGCTGGCGCTTACCCACGGCACTGCTGCTGCGCCTAGAGCTACCAACTGAAGGTGCCATGCCCACGGATGGTAATTCGGTGGAGGAGGAGGAGGAGGGGTCGGAGGAGGAGGCATAGTACGTCTGAGAGACCGTGACCAAGGTAGGCCCCACAATCCTCGGTGTGGGCAGTACATGAGCGGCCCCAGGGTCAGTCTCGGTCCCAGCCTCCACCAAGTTAACCCAATGTGTCGTCAGTGAGATATAGTGTCCCTGCCCGGCAGCACTTGTCCACGTGTCCATGGTTAGGTGGACCTTCTCAGAAACTGCGTTGGTCAGGGCACGGATGATGTTCTCTGACACGTGCTGGTGTAGGGCTCGGACGGCACATCGGGAAAAATAGTGGCGGCTGGGGACTGAATACCGAGGGGCAGCCACCGCCATGAGATTGCGAAAGGCCTCGGTCTCTACCAGCCTATAGGGCAGCATCTCCAGGCTCAGCAATTTGGAGATGTGGACATTGAGGGCTTGGGCATGTGGGTGGGTGAAACTGTATTTCCTCTTGCGCTCCAGCGTCTGCTGTAAAGACAGCTGAACGCTGCGCCGGGACACATTGGTGGACACTGTGGAGGATCATGGAGACGAAGGTGTGGTTTTCCGACGGGAGGCGCTCGTGCCGGGGTTCTGGGCAGGGGGTTGACTAGCAGAGGCAGCGAGTGACGCAGGGGGTTGACTAGCTGAGGCAGCGAGTGACACAGGGGAAGGAGCAGTGGTGTGACCCGCAGGAGGTGGTGAACGGCCTTGGTTCCATTGAGTGGGGTGTTTAGCACTCATATGCCTGCGCATGCTGGTGGTGGTTAGGCTAGTAGTGGTGGCACCCCTGCTGATCCTGGTGTGGCACAGGTTGCACACCACAGTCCGTCGGTCATCCTCACTTTCTTTAAAGAACCTCCAGACTTGCGAACATCTAGGCCTCGCCACGGGAGCTTCACTACGTGAAACAGTTGCTGCTGATGCACCAGCTCTGGCCCTGCTTCTCCCTCTGGCCACACCACTGCCTCTTACAACGTGTTCTGGTGCAGCACTCGCCTCCGCCTCAGAAGCACTGTCTTCACTCGGCTTATCAACCCAGCTTGGGTCAGTCACCTCGTCATCCTCCGATTCCTCAGTCTGCTCCCCCCTAGGACTTCCTGCCCTGACAACAACTTCACCACTGTCTGACAACCGTGTCTCCTCATCGTCCGACACCTCTTTACAAACTTCTTCCACTAAGTCAACATTGTCATCATCATCATCATCACCCACAGACTGCGACAGTTGGAAAACTTGGGCATCGGGAACGAGGTCAGCAGCAACCTGAAAAGTGGTTTGTGACTCTGGGAAGGGTCCAGAAAACAGTTCCTGAGAGTATGCCGGATCGCATTCCAAATTTTCCTGGGAGGGGGCAGACTGGGGGGAAGGAGGTTGAGGTGGAGGAGCCAGAGGAGTGCTCCCTTGGGTAACATGGGTGGACTGCGTGGAAGACTGACTGGTGGAAAAATTACTTGAAGCATTGTCCGCAATCCACGACATCAGCTGTTCGCACTGTTGTGGTTTCAACAGTCCTCTACCACATGTCCCTGTAAGTTGAGACATGAAGCTAGGGAGTGTAGCTCTGCGGCGTTCCCCTGCTCCCTCATCAGCAGGTACTGTCTCACCCTGCCCAGGACCATGACCTCTGCCCCCTGCAGTAATTGAATGCCCATGCCCACGCCCTCGTCCTCGACCCTTAGCCCTGGGGTTCAACATTTTCTGTATATAAGTGTATTATATAAAAAAAATAAAATAAATGGGCCTGCTGTACTGAAACCCACAAACTTGTTCAGTCTGAACAAGTAAATATATAGGTGGATAAGTTAGATCAAAATTACGTATGTTATTACGTACCGTGCAGTATGGAGCAATTACACGGAAACTATTAGATTAGGCAGACTTGGTCTGCTTAGTTGCAACCCAGACAAATGTCGCACAGAGATTTTTGTAATCTAGCTGTAAAAGTGAGAGCAAAAGACCTTGTTTAATTAAGTGACGTACAGAATGTGTCACCTGGACGGAAAATACGGATTGTAGTGAGTGGACAGCTGAACTGTGACACACAGAATGGTTCCACGCAGCTGTGTGAAATGGATTTGTATCACTCAGCTAAAACAACAAACTATTTTTTTTATATATTTTTTTTTATATATTTTTTTAGTTTTGTTTTTTTTTGAACGTGACGTGCAGAAACTATCAGAGAGCTAACTCAGCCCCTGCTGACGGTGGATATTTTGACTGCAACCCAGACAAATGTCACACAGAGATTTTTGTGATCTAGCTGTATGAGTGAGAGCAAAAGATCTTGTTTAATTAAGTGACGTACAGAATGTGTCACCTGGACAGAAAATACGGATTGTAGTGAGTGGACAGCTGAACTGTGACACACAGAATGGTTCCACGCAGCTGTGTGAAATGGATTTGTATCACTGAGCTAAAACAACAAACTATTTTTTTATATATATTTTTTTTTATTTTTTTTAGTTTTTTTTTTTAACGTGACGTGCAGAAACTATCAGAGAGCTAACTCAGCCCCTGCTGATGGTGGCTATTTTGACTGCAACCCAGACAAATGTCGCACAGAGATTTTTGTGATCTAGCTGTATAAGTGAGAGCAAAAGACCTTGTTTAATTAAGTGACGTACAGAATGTGTCACCTGGACAGAAAATACGGATTGTAGTGAGTGGACAGCTGAACTGTGACACACAGAATGGTTCCACACTGCTGTATGAAATGGATTTGTATCACTGAGATATAACAATTAAAAAAAAAAAAGGGTTATATATGGCGATGGCTGCACTACTAGTGCCAGCCAGCCAGGAGACAAAAAAAAAAATGTCTTGTAGCCCTTAGAAGGGCTGTTGGGTTCTTTTGAGATCACTCCTGCCTAACAAAGAACTAAATGCAGGCCCTAACACTCTCCCTGAAACGGAGCAGCTCTATCCCTAACGACATCCAGACAGCATCTGAGCCGAGCACCGCGGGCAGTCACTAGTATATTCCAGGGTCACCTGATCAGGCCAGCCAACCCCTGCTATCGACATGTAAGGGCCCCACGTGATGCTGGGTGTACCACAGAGTCTCCTGGCTTGTGATTGGCTGAGTTTATAGGCGCCAAAAATGCACAATGCGGAAGTTGCCATTTCCTCGAGCATGGCGAGATACTCGTCCGAGCAGCGAGCACTTACGAGTACCGTAATACTCGAACGAGCACCAAGCTCGGACGAGTATGCTCGCTCATCTCTAGTTATGATTTAATTTTTTTTATTTTTTTATTTCACACTGTGCTATTACTGTGAGATGCCGCGATCAGCTATGAATGCTGCATTTGAGGGGTACAATGATGGGGATCAGTGCAATCGCCTCTCCCTGCCATTGCACCCACTACTTACAAAGAAATGTGCTTCATGACAAAGTAATTGGTCACAAAGGGGATTTTTTGTTGTTAATTTCAGCGGAGCAGCCGAATCGAATAAACAGAGCATCACACTGCCTCTGTAGGCTTTCCTTCTGCCCACTGTGCTTTCTGGTGTCATCTTTCCTAGGTAAGCCATGCACATACATTCGAGCTGAAAAAATGATGTAAAAGAAAGCGTGATTCATGTGTGTTCAGCACAGAATATTGTGTCGACATTCTTATTAACTGTCAAATGTATGATCAGTGTGTATTTGGATTGTTAAATGTGTCTATTTGATGTTTTCCTTAAAAAAGTGTTGTATCTTTGTGTGTAAGTCAATCTGAAGGGAAAGTTGGGATACCATGTGCCACAAGATGCATATTTGTGACACAATGCACCATAGAGCTTCATACTAACAGAATTTTAGACCACCTTGGAGCAGGTATATTTTTTTGTCCACAATATGTGCAAAAGTCTGTGACACAAGACTGTGACACAAGAAGGAACAAAGAAGGACTAAACCAAAAGTTGGCATAAAAGTTGTCTTCAAAAAAGTCATGTATTTGGCACAGCAGCAAAAACTTACTAATTCTAGTGCAAATCAAGATTCGGAGGATGCTATGGGGTCATTTATCCAACTGGTGTAAAGTAGAACTGGCTTAGTTGTCCATAGCAACCAATCAGCTTCCTCCTTTTATTTTCCAAAGGAGCTGTCCAAAATGAAAGGTAGAATCTGGTTGCTATTTTGGGGTGATTACCACTCATCAGTGCAGATCAGACTGTACTGGCTTAACTGGGCGAGAGACCTAAGTCAGGATTCAGGGGATATTATATCTCTTGATGGAGAGTGCATAATCGTCATGAGGAGTCTTATAGACCAGGCAATGCTCCTCCAGAATTCTAGGAACAGAATGTCATGAAAGGGTAGGGAAGAGTGCAGCCCTGTACTCCCCCTGCATCAATATCACTACCCACCTGTACTATTCATCTTGTGATGGCCCACAACTGGAAAGCAGTCCTTCTTTAGCTAAGTGCAGGGGCCTAAACCAAAATGAGTTAATTGAACACAGACAAAAAGAGGTGAAAGCCATACAGGCAAATCCGGGACCAGATCCAAATCCAAATACAGAAACAAATACATGAAAAAGTAAAACCAGGGATAAACATCAAATACAAAGTCAACAAGCAAAGGCGAGGTCACAGCAAGCAGAGTCAAAATCACTATTCAAGGGCAATGTTGAACTGTCAAAAGGCATAAATGCAGAGGAACAAACACACAGCAAGCTAGAGAGGCAAGAACACCAATCACAGGCACCTGTAACTAGCAGCTGCCTGTTTAAATACCCCCCTCAGGAAGCATGTGATCCCGGCAGAGAGCCTGATTGGTCTGGTGTCCCGGCTCCATGATAGGTCAAGCAGCCCCAGAAGGGCTGGTTGCCTTAGCAATATAGTGACACAGATGCCATATTGCAGCCAGACTCGCCACGGGAGCTTTGACAGGTGTGTGACAGAGAGTATGCAAATCAGCTCTTAGCAAGCTCTGCCTCTAATACCATCAGATGTAAGGTAGCTATCCTGTTAGTCAATGTTCGACATTTTAAACAGGCCTTGAGACATGACTTGGACAATAACTAAGTCAGCACCTCATCTGACCTAAGCCTCTCACCCAACTAAGGCAGTACTATCTGCTGTACACTAATGAGGTACTGGCTTAGTTATTATCTGTCATGTCTCGAGGCCTGTTTAAAAGGTCAAACATTAATTTATAGCTACCTTATATCCAGTCGTTTTAGAGGTAGATCTTGCTAAAAGCTGATTTTCATACTTTTTAGTGCAAATAATATCTAAAGTAAGAATAGTTTACACTGATTTATACATTCTTTTTAATTTGTTCTTGAAATTTGTTTTTGAAACTTTTAATACTGTACGAGCTGTAAATGTAGTCACAGGAGTCTGTTCTGTTTGCATTTAATATAGAATATAGAAAGTAACACTCCATTAAACTAAACAATTAATGTCAAAAAGTTAAGTATTAACAACAATAGAATGCAAGCAAACTATAAAGTTAATGTTTAAGTGGTAGGTCAATACATTACTGAGTGAGCACAGCCATTAGGGAAAAAATGCATCAATTGCTAGTAAAGAGGGTTATGCAAACTGTGATTGAAAATTGATTGGCTTTTATTAGGTCGCCATTATTTCCAAAAGTATTTAGGAAAAAAGAGGCTTATTGACAGAAAAAACATTTAATGGTATAATCATTGTAGAATACCACTTTCTAATATACTGTACTTTGCCACTATTTTCAAAATTTCTGCTAATTTTAAAAATACTATCATTTTTTTTACTAAATAATCCTTCTCACTATTGTATAAAGTTTAGAAATTCTCTGTGAGCTAAATTCATAAAGAATACAAACCTCTTTCCTGATAATACAAAATGATGGAGAAATGCATCAGTCTGGAGTCCAGGCTGTCTAGTTCACAGAGGAATGACTACATCCATTTCTCAGATGAGATCCGGACTATGAATATGCAGGTTTCTGCCTCTAATAAAAATAATTAGGATCCCACTGTTTAGTCTATTTCTATTGTTGACGGCAGCGTGATATTAAAGGAGCCACGCGTCCATGAACAATGCAGATCGACTGAACAGTTTGGTTCTAATTAGTTTAATTAGAGCCCACTGTGGTTTGAATGGCTGTGCAGTCCGATGTGCCGAAGTTAGTAATTCGCGAGTTCGCACAAGACTTCTTCCATAGTTGATTTTTAAAGTGGAAAACCACTTTAAAACTTGGAACCGAACTCAGCTTCACTTCCAAGATACCAGTCAGAACCGAAGCCGAGTTCATCGGAGCCCATATATTTTAATACTGTATGGAGATGGATTTCCATACGGTATTAATCTGAAATTTCGAACAAAGTGACTTTGGATGTAGCATCTGAAGCTAACTTTGCTCATCGCTAATTACTATGTATTATATGGAAGGGGAGTTTTATAACCAGGGCCTATGTGTGACTACTATTTCTGCACACCCTTCTGCATTCACATACAGTAGGGACAGACTTTGAGATGTATTTGCATTCTGCATGATGAATTATATACAGTAGATGATGAAAGTGAAAAAGGAGGCATAACAGAAAGAATCATGGTGTCCTTTATCATAGACCAGTATTTTAAACCAGTCTCTGACATCCCCATGCGATGCCGGAGGCTGCGCCTAACTTAGGAGGAGGCAAACGGCTTGTTATAACTTAGGTGCAGCTCCAACAGTCCATGCGCCTAAAATGAAATCTACACCAGCTCCTATCTGGCGTAGATTTCAGTCTTCTTTTACACCAGAAAACTGGCGTAAAGGAAGATAAATATTCCGGAGCCACTGGCCCTAGACACATCTTCTCCATTCTCCCTTTTAGGGAAAGTGGCAAGGTCGGCAGAAAGATGCAACTTGCACAATTTTTTTTTTCAAGTAGCATTTAGAAAGTCGCAAACACTGTGTATGCAACTTTTTTACGCCAGAAAACTGGCATGGGGGGAATGTTAAATTCCTCCTTACAGTGAAGGAAATAAGTATTTGATCCCTTGCTGATTTTGTAAGTTTGTCCACTGTCAAAGACATGAACAATCTATAATTTTTAGGGTAGGATAATTTTAACAGTGATAGAATACCCCCCAAAAATCCAGAAAATCACATTTTCTAAACTATATACACTCACCGGCCACTTTATTAGGTACACCTGTCCAACTGCTCGTTAACACTTAATTTCTAATCAGCCAATCACATGGCGGCAACTCAGTGAATTTAGGCATGTAGACATGGTCAAGACAATCTCCTGCAGTTCAAACCGAGCATCAGTATGGGGAAGAAAGGTGATTTGAGTGCCTTGGAACGTGGCATGGTTGTTGGTGCCAGAAGGGCTGGTCTGAGTATTTCAGAAACTGCTGATCTACTGGGATTTTCACGCACAACCATCTCTAGGGTTTACAGAGAATGGTCCGAAAAAGAAAAAACATCCAGTGAGCGGCAGTTCTGTGGGCGGAAATGCCTTGTTGATGCCAGAGGTCAGAGGAGAATGGGCAGACTGGTTCGAGCTGATAGAAAGGCAACAGTGACTCAAATTGCCACCCATTACAACCAAGGTAGGCAGAAGAGCATCTCTGAACGCACAGTACGTCGAACTTTGAGGCAGATGGGCTACAGCAGCAGAAGACCACACCGGGTGCCACTCCTTTCAGCTAAGAACAGGAAACTGAGGCTACAATTTGCACAAGCTCATCGAAATTGGACAGTAGAAGATTGAAAAAACGTTGCCTGGTCTGATGAGTCTCAATTTCTGCTGCGACATTCGGATGGTAGGGTCAGAATTTGGCGTCAACAACATGAAAGCATGGATCCATCCTGCCTTGTATCAACGGTTCAAGCTGGTGGTGGTGGTGTCATGGTGTGGGGAATATTTTCTTGGCACTCTTTGGGCCCCTTGGTACCAATTGAGCATCGTTGCAACGCCACAGCCTACCTGAGTATTGTTGCTGACCATGTCCATCCCTTTATGACCACAATGTACCCAACATCTGATGGCTACTTTCAGCAGGATAATGCGCCATGTCATAAAGCTGGAATTATCTCAGACTGGTTTCTTGAACATGACAATGAGTTCACTGTACTCAAATGGCCTCCACAGTCACCAGATCTCAATCCAATAGAGCATCTTTGGGATGTGGTGGAACGGGAGATTCGCATCATGGATGTGCAGCCGACAAATCTGCGGCAACTGTGTGATGCCATCATGTCAATATGGACCAAAATCTCTGAGGAATGCTTCCAGCACCTTGTTGAATCTATGCCACGAAGAATTGAGGTAGTTCTGAAGGCAAAAGGGGGTCCAACCCGTTACTAGCATGGTGTACCTAATAAAGTGGCCGGTGAGTGTATATGTTTAGTTGCATTTTGCACAGAGAAATAAGTATTTGATCCCTCTGGCAAACAAGACTTAATACTTGGTGGCAAAACCTTTGTTGGCAGTCAGACATTTATTGTAGTTGATGATGAGGTTTGCGCACATGTCAGAAGGAATTTTGGTCCACTCCTCTTTGCAGATCATCTCTAAATCATTAAGATTTCAAGGCTGTCCCTTGGCAACTCTGACCTTTAGCTCCCTACATAAGTTTTCTATGGGATTAAGGTCTGGAGACTAGCTAGGTCACTCCATGACCTTAATGTGCTTCTTTTTGAGCCACTCCTTTGTTGCCTTGGCTGAATGCTCCGAACTTGCAGCACAGCTCCCAGCCTGAACTTCCAGCACCGCTGGAGTCGCATAGCATTGTATTGATTTATGATGCTATGTAACCCTTACAGCATAATATCAATGTTATCCAATACATCCCAGAACTCTAAGGGTTACACAGTATCATAAATCAATATAATGCTGTGCGACCCCAGCAGTGCTGGAAGTTCAAGCCAGGAGCTGCACACAGTCGCAGGTTTACAAACAGAAATTCCATGCAGAGTTCTGAGTATCATACATCCTCTGCACCAAAACCCGCATGTGTTATTTGAGTTCTTTTTGTTGTGGATTTCCTGCAGATATCACACTTGCATCGCAAAGGGTGAAATCTGCACAAAAATTAACAAAGAATGCACATGCTGCCAAATTGTAAATCCGCACAGCAGGTCAGCTTCTGCACAGAAAATAACTTAAGAGAACATGAATCTATTCACTTTCCCAGTACTGTATTACAGTGAAAAGCTGTGTGTAATTCACAACATGTGCAGGTATCTGGCGGGAATTGGAAACTTAAAGTGGCCCTGGAAAAAAATCTAAAAGTGGCCCCATTTTGTAGGCAGGTCCAAATTGACAGATGGCGAGGCAACACAAGCACGCAGGGCTAACACAAGTAGGTAGGGACAACAAAAGTAGGTTAGACCTGTAATACTGTAGTACAGCACAAAATACTGCCTCAGCAGAACCAAATACCACAGTGCAGCACAAAATACTGCCACCCTCAGCATAGTATTCAACTGTTACATTGCCCTGAGGATGCTGATACAGTTGAATTCAGACGGGCACCTGTGGCGTTGACCAGGTGCATAAGTCCCCAATGTTCCTAGCATTAATTAATGCTGTGACCATCAGATCATTATGTACCTGGCCAGCAGCAGTGAGGAAGGTTTGGCCAGCCCTCCTGGGCATCAGCCTACTGAGAAATTTTCCTGTATAATCTATGGCCAATCAGCCCCTGGCAGGTGCCTTAAGTGTATGGTCTTCAGTCAGGTTTTTTGTAGTCTTCTAAGCCAAAACCAGGAGAGAATCCAAAAAAGGGAAGAAATCATATCTCTCCTCTATATTTTCTCCCCTTTTATGATCTGCTCCTGATTTTGGCTTCCAAAACTAGGCCACTTCCATTCCATGGGAAGCCATATAATCTATGGATTTTTGGGCCAGGGAGATGAAAAATGATCCAACATCGAGGGAGGATGACATAACGAAGGGCCCTGGATTTTTACCCCCCTTGCAGCAGCCATGATGGATTCATTCTTCGGTAAAGTGTGCACATCAGCAGGCAATGGTGCGTTTGTGTGTCGGCTGAGGATGCTTGTCCATAGGAGGAGGGGTATGGTATTCCAATTGTGCAGACTGGAATACTGCTGCAGTGTATTTATTTACAGCTGATCAGAAGTGGTCCTGGAAGTCGGAACCCCGCCAATCTTATATTGATGACCTATCCTGAGTATAGTAACAAAGTATAAATGATAGCATCACCTATGTACCTTGCAGACAATCCCCATGATGCAACAGCCCATCCACGACCGCAGATCCACACGATCAATAATATAGTATTCCAAACAAAGTTGACGGAAGCATCTCCACAGGAACTTCTTTTATTCACAGAGTCCATCACAAACATGTACAAAACAAGCCAATAAAGTGCAACGTTTCGACTACATGGTTGAGAAAGACTACCATGTAGTCGAAACGTTGCACTTTATTGGCTTGTTTTGTACATGTTTGTGATGGACTCTTTGTCAATAAAAGAAGTTCCTGTGGAGATGCTGCTGTCACTTTGTTTGGAATACTATCCTGAGTATAGGTCACCAATATGTAAATCCCGGAGAACCCTTTTAAAGTCTAGCTGTACATTACATCTGTAATATGGGATGTGTTGAAGCACATGCTTTGATTATTCTATGAATGCCATATTATGGATCTGGAGCTAGATGTGTACATAAAGACGCTCACTACAGAGTCTTCACACAACGGTGGTGTGGATTGAGCAGGACTTTACTGTGGTTCCTGGTACAGATGCTGTTTTTTCTGATATCTTACTAAACCCTTACTATTGAAAACACAACAATGTGTAATGTCTAGGTGAGAAAATAAAAAAGAACCCAACAGGATTCTTTGCTGTAACACTTCTTATGCATGTTATAGTCGCTGTGTAATATTATCATGATGCTGCCTGGAAACTAAAGGCTACCTGATTCTTGGCCTTACGCAACTAAAGCATAATAAGTAACTTTTTCACTTCTATAGATTACAGTGAAGTACGCGGAGCGGCACATCAATTATCCCCTGCAAAGTTGTTACCTGGTTTATTTGTTTTATCGTTCCCTTAGTTGATCTGTCTAGGTATCTAGGTCAAGGCTTCACACCCAGGAGTGTACAAGGAAAACCAGTAACCACCCCAACCCCACCAAATAAAAAAATATATAAAAAAAATCTCAAAAATACACAAATATTCTTTTGCATCCTAAAGGTGGAAAAAAATTGAAGTAAAGTATTTTATTTTTATTCTTGTTTGGAATCTTGTTTAAAAATGGTGGCCGTGAACATGGGAGCGTGCATAGGCTGGTGCGTTTTGCTATATTGTGCAAGCATGACCACCACTGCTGGATTGCAGGGTGGTTGTAACCATGGAAATGAGCAGTGTATTACTTGATGGCAAAATGGATCCAGCCAGCAAAGGAAGCAATATGGACAATCACAATACATTAGTAAGTGCCTTGTATTAACTTTCTCTACATGATAAATGCCACTTACTGAAGTGACAAAACCCCTTTAACCACTTCCCGACCGCCCATTGACTATAAACATCCGGGAAGTGGTTAAGTATTTCTGAATGGACGTTTCTGAACGTCCATTCAGAGATAGCAGCTGCACGCTAATCGTGCAGCTGCACAGCGGGGTACCCCATAGAGAAGGCAGGGACCGTTCCCAGGCGTCCCTGCCTTGTAGATCGCTGTATACACAGCTCTCACCGAGCGCTGTGTATACTGATCAGGAAGCGCTATGTGCGCTTCCTGTCCCGGCGCACATGTGATTGCCGGGGCCGGGAGAGTGGAGGAGCTGCCGGGTCTTTCATAGACCCTGATCAGCCCGGCACTGAGGCTGTACAGCATAGTATTATGCTGTACAGCCTCTCTGGGGATGTATTTCCCCTGTAACTGGGGCTACTATGTCAGCCCCAGTTACAGGAGAAATCAATAGTGAAATAAAAAAAAAAGTTAAATGTCCCCCAGAGGTCTTATTTTACAAAGTGTAAAATAAAAAAAAAATAAAAAAAATAGAGTATCATAAAAAAAAGTTTCACATATAAAAAAATTATTTTCCCCCAAATATGTCATTAAAAAAATGTTAAAAATAAATAAATAAAATAGACATATTTGGTATCACCGTGTCAGCAACGACTGGATCTATAAAAATATCACAAGATCTACCCCATCAGTTAAACGCCGTAAAAAATAAATAAATAAACATTATGCCAAAAAAGATTTTTTAATTACCTCACCTCTCAAAAAACATAATATCAAACAATCAAAAAGTTGTATGTATCCCAAAATTATAGCAATAAAAACGTCACCTCGTCCCACAAAAAATGAGCCCCCACACAAGATCATAGCCAGAAAAATGAAAAAAATATGGCTCTTAAAAAATTGTAACACAAAAACATGATTTTTTTTCTAAAAATGCTCTTATTGCGTAAAACATAAAAAAAATAAAAAAAATAGACATATTTAGTATCATTGCGTCCTTAACAACCAGATCTATAAAAATATCACATGATCTACCCCATCAAGTGAACGGTGTAAAAAAATATATATAGAAAAATGCCCCTAAACTGCTTTTTTTGTGACTTAAGCTACCAAAAATGAGATTAAAAAGTGATCAGAAAGCCGGATGTAACCCAAAATGGTGCCAATAAAAAGCAAAGCTTGTCCTGCAAAAAATAAGCCCTCACGCAGCTCAGTCCACAAAAAAATTAAAAAGTTATCACTCTTACAAACCATGACAAAATATTCCATGTTAGAAAATGCAGATGCTGCTCCTCCCCTTCTGAGCCCTGGCATATCCCCAAATAACAGTTTACGACCACATGTGGGGTGTTTCTGCAAACTGCATAATCGGGGTAATAAATATTGAGTTTTGTTTTGTTGTTAACCCTTAATGTGTTACGGAAAAAAATGATTAAAATGGAAAATCTGCAAAAAAAGTGAAATTTTGAAATTTCACATCTATTTTGCTTTAATTCCTGTGGAATACTTAAAGGGTTAACAACATTTCTAAAACCAGTTTTGAATAGTTTGAGGGGTGTAGTTTCTAAAATGGGGTCATTTATGTGTGGTTTCTATTATGTAAGCCCACAAACTGACTTCAGAACTGAACTGGTCCTTAAAAAAGTTGATTTTGCTAATTTTCAAAAATTGCTTCTAAAATTCTAAACCTTCTAATGTCCTAAAAAAATAAAATTACACTACCAAAATGATGCCAACATAAAGTAGACATATGGAGAATGTCAATTAATGAGTATTTTATGGGGTATCACTATCTATCTTAAAAGCAGAGAGATTCAAATTTAGAAAACGGAAATTTTTGTTAACTTTTGGATTTTTTTCTAAATAAAGGTAAAACATATCGACTCAAATTTACCACTGTCATGAAGTACAACGTGTCATCAGAAAACAATCTCAGAATGGCTTGAATAAGTAAAAGCGTTCCAAAGTTATTACCACATAAAGTAATACATGTCAGATTGGTCCTGGTCAGGAAGGGGGTAAATTTAAAGAACCCCTTTAAAAGGGTTTTCCAAGATTTAAACACTGATGATCCAGTGAGTTATTCTGATTGCCTGATTGGGGTTGGGAAGGAATTTTTTTCCCCCTAAAGTGAGGAAAATTGGCTTCTGCCTCACAGGGTTTTTCCTGCCTTCCTCTGGATCAACTTGCAGGATAACAGGCCGAACTGGATGGACAGATGTCTTTTTTCAGCCTTAAAAACTATGTTATGTTACTATGACCTATCTTCTGGATCATTATTATCAGATCGATGGAGGCCCGACACCCAGGACCCCTGTTGATCAGCTGTTTGAGAAGGCCTTCTCTGTGCTCACCAAGCATAGCACCATACATTGTATAGTTGCTGTGCTTGGCATCACAGCTCAGCCCTATTCACTTCTATTGGGCTGAGCTGCACCTAGGCCATGTGACTGGTGAACGTGTTGTCACTCAGCCTAGGGAAAGCTGTGAGAAGGCCACGGCACTACTGCGAGCGCTGGTGCCTTCTCAAACATCTGATCATCAGGGGTCGGACCCCCACCAATTGGTACTTCAGATCTGGGCCATTTCCCCCCTTCCTGACCAGGCCTAATTTTGCAAATCTGACATGTGTCACTTTATGTGGTAATAACTTTGGAACGCTTTTACTTATCCAAGTGATTCTGAGATTGTTTTCTCGTGACACATTGTACTTCAAGTTAATGGTAAATTTGAGTCGATAAGTTTTAATTTTATTTATAAAAAAATCCAAAAGTTAATGAAAATTTGAAAAAATTCACTGTTTTCTAAATTTCAATCTCTCTGTTTTTAAGACAGATAGTGATGCCCCATAAAATCCTTTTTAATTTACATTCCCCATATGTCTACTTTATGTTGGCATCATTTTGGTAGTGTCATTTTATTTTTTTAGGACATTAGAAGGTTTAGAATTTTAGACGCAATTTTTGCAAATTTGCAAAATCAACTTTTTTAAGGACCAGTTCAGTTCTGAAGTCAGTTTGTGAGGCTTACATAATAGAAACCACCCATAAATGACCCCATTTTAGAAACTACACCCCACAAACTAATCAAAACTGGTTTTAGAAATGTTGTTAACCCTTTAAGTATTCCACAGGAATTAAAGCAAAATAGATGTGAAATTTCAAAATTTCACTTTTTTTTGCAGATTTTCCATTTTAATCATTTTTTTTCCTGTAACACATCAAGGGTTAACAACAAAACAAAACTCAATATTTATTACCCCGATTCTGCAGTTTGTAGAAACACCCCACATGTGGTCATAAACTGTTATTTGGGGATACGCCAGGGCTCAGAAGGGGAGAAGCAGCATCTGCATTTTCTAACATGGAATTTTTGGTCATGGTTTGTAAGAGTGATAACTTTTTAATTTTTTTTTTTTGTGGACTGAGCTGCATGAGGTCTTATTTTTTGCAGGACAAGCTGTGCTTTTGATTAGCACCATTTTGGGGTACATCCGGCTTTCTGATCACTTTTTAATCTAATTTTTGGGAGGTTAACTAAAAAAAAAAATTTTTCTATATTTTTTTTTTTACACCGTTCACTTGATGGGGTAGATCATGTGAGTATTTGTAGAGCCAGTTGTTACGGACGCAACAATACCAAATATGTCTATTTTTTATTTATTTTTTTACGTTTTACACAATAAGAGCATTTTTAGAAGGAAAATCATGTTTTTGTGTTGCAATTTTTTAAGAGCCATTTTTTTTTCATTTTTCGGGCTATGATCTTGTGTGGGGGCTCATTTTTTGCGGGATGAGGTGACGTTTTTATTGCTACCATTTTGGGATGCATACGACTTTTTGATTGTTTGATATTATGTTTTTTGGTAGGTGATGCGACAAAAAAAGCTGTTTTGGCATAATTTTTATTAGATTTTTTTTACGCAGTTCACTTGATGGGGTAGGTCATGTGATATTTTTATAGAGCCGATCGTTTCGGACGAAGTGATACCAAATATGTCTATCTTATTTATTTATTTTTATTTGTAACTTTTTTAAATGAAATATTTGGGGGGAAATTATTTTTTTTATATATATGTGATTTTTTTTTTTTTATAATACTCTATTTTTTTTTACACTTTGTGTCCCCCATAAGGTCATACAAGACCTCAGGGGGACATTTAACTTCACTTATTTATTTATTTATTTTACACTTGATTTCTCATGTAACTGGGGCTGACATAGTAGCCCCAGTTACAGGGGAAATACATCCCCAGAGAGGCTGTACAGCATAATACTATGCTGTACAGCCTCAGTGCAGGGCTGATCGGGTCTATGAGAGACCCGGCAGCTCCTGCACTCTACCAGCCCCGGCGATAACGTGACCGCCGGGCCGGAACAGGAAGCGCAATAGCGCTAATGTGTATACAGCGATCTAGAAGGCAGGGACTCCTGGGAACGGTCCCTGCCTTCTCTTTGGGGTACCCTGCTGTCACTGACAGCAGGTACCCCACTGTGCAGCTGCTATCTCTGAATGGACGTTCAGAAACGTCCATTCAGAGATAGATAACCACTTCCCGGACGTTTATAGTCAATGGGCGGTCGGGCAGTGGTTAAGTCTCGGAAAACCCCTTTAACTGTCTTGTAGGTTGCAATCCTAACTCTGCGAGGGTGCAGTAGAGGGAGGCAGGTTGTGACTACAAATAGGGTGAATGTCCCCCACCTATCAAACACTTTTGGTGTACAGATATACTACAAATTATTTTTTTTAATTGAAAGAGGTTCATTCTCCACTTAGCCCCTAAGCTATTTGCTGTGTCACATACATCTGTAAACCTCATATACTTTACCCATGCTGCTCAGCCAAATGGTTTCCCATCTAAAGGCTATGTAAATGCAGCAGGCTTTAGTCGCCACATCCATTGGGTGCGGGCACACGGTCAGGTTTCCTGATGCAGTTTTGGAAGCCAAAACCAGGAGCGACTTCAAAAAAGAGAAGTTGTATCTGTTCTTTATACTTTCTTTTCTTTTATCATCCACTTCCAAAACTGCATCAGGAAACCTGACCAAGTAGCTGCACCCATAGGGCGTAATATAGCGATCACATCATTTACTGAAGTGATTGCTTACTCGGCTGTCCCTTGATGGATTATCTTCTGTGCAGGCGCTGAGCAGTCAATGAATGCATTCAGTACATGCAGATACATGCGCTGAACTCATGCAGCGCCTGTGAAGAATAGGGTCTGTCAAGGGTCTGTTAAGTCAATAGGTCCACATCCATGATACGGAGTGCACATGGCTGATGCCAGTATATTGCGGACCTGCTTTCTGCGGGCACAGACACGGGGCACACAGGCTCGTGTGCATGAGCCCTTATACTGAGCAGTAGGGGTAATGCATCATGAGATTTACAGAGCTATGTGACAATAAATAGTTTAGGGTCTTTTACTAAATATTTTTAGAAAGTGGACAACCCCTTTAAAATACCACATTTGAAACCAATGTAATGAATGTGTTTGGGTTTGACATAAATAGCAATGAAGTCTGATATCAAATTTTCCATCCAAGAGTATTAACCGAGCACCAATATGGGTGAGATTTCATCAAATCTCATTCTCACGCTGTTGACAAAAATTAAAAACCACATCATCTCAATTTATCTTGCATATTTTCAGGTTTTTGAACCAAAGCCAGTAGTGGACTCAAAAGGAATAGAAAATACAAAGGAAAGATTTACTTCACTTCTTTGGCTCAAAAAAAACAAACAAAAAGAAAAAACCCTGTAATGGTGACTACATGTGTAAATCCTGTCTTATTGTTAGGGCTCATTCAGACGCCTGTATGAATAAGTCTGCATCCGTTCTGCAATTCTTCAGAACGGGTGCAGACACATTCATTTCAATGGGGCCACAAAACATGATAGAGCATGTCAGTGCCAGTCATGTGCGGTCCGCAAAACACTACGGTGAGCCTTTAGGTTATTATGGCTTTGTTATTGCTTCTTACACGTTTTTTTTTGGGGTGTCTGTTTTTCTTTTTTTGCATATAATAAACAGGCCATTTTTTAAAGTGTTTTAAAGCTTCCTTCACAATAACAGGGTTTTTTTATTTTTTGGGGGGAGGGGAAGGGGGCCGAAAAAAAACATGATATTCAAGCGTTTGCTTTTTTTTAACAAACTTTATTGGCAACTTTTTTTGCTCTACAGTGGTTTTACATATAAGGGGACATTTATCAAAACTGGTGTAAAGTAGAACTGGCTTAGTTGCCCATAGCAACCAATCAGATACCACTAGAGATGAGCGAGCATGCTCGGCCGAGCGTGCTCGTGAGCAATTTTCGAGTAGTAGCGTACGCATCTTCTAATCTGTACGCTAATGCGTACGCATCTTGTAATTTGTACGCATTAGCGTAGAAATTTAAAACATGCGTACGCATTAGTGTACAGATTAGAAGATGCGTATGCATTAGCGTACAGATTATAAAATGCGTACGCTACTACTCGAAAATTGCTCCCGAGTACGCTCGGCCGAGCATGCTCGCTCATCTCTAGATACCACCTTTCATTTTCCAAAGGATCTCTGAAAAGTGAAAGATGGAATCTGATTGGTTGCTATGGACAACTAAGCCAGTTTCCTTTACACCAGTTTTGACAAATCTCCCCCCTTTTTAGCTGCATTCGATGCATTTTGCATGGCTAAAATGATGCAGATAGCTGTTACCTGTAAGTCAATAGGCATGCCATTTTTTTAGGTCCATGATGTTTTTTTTTTTCCAAAACACAGAATGCTCTGGATTTTTTCAGTTTTCCCATAGACTTTTCTGTACAACAAATTCTTATCGACTTTCACAAAAAAAGGGGGACAGAAAATTCAGGAAAAAATGCAGTAAAGAATGCATTTTGCAAAAAACGCTATGCGCCAGCAACCTAAGACCTCTTTTACATGAGCGATACGGAACACGTCAGGATCTGTTCAGTGAACAACTGATGGTTTTGCATGCATGTTGAGTCAGTTTTATCTGCAAATGCATTCAGTGTTTCCATTTTTCCGTCAGTTTTGCATCAGTTTTTCATGCACGTGAAGAAAAACTGAAGAATAACACATGGCATCTCCTAGCAACCTGAAAAAACGCCTTTTATCCAGATGCCATCCATGTCCTTTTAGTTTTTTTTTTCACTAACCCAATGACTTGAATGGACCTGTCCTGCATAAAAAATGGATGAACATGCTGCGATTTTTCCTTGAACGGACAAGTGGTCACTGAAAAACCATGCTCATATGCATATACCCGTTTAATTGAATGAGTCAGGATTCACTCTTTCATGTCAAATAAGCCTAAGGTCTCATGCACACAACCGTATTTTCCATCCATGTCCCATCCACATTTTTTACGGATAGAATGTGGACCCATTCATTTCTGTAAAATAAAAAGACAAACAGCAGATGGATGTTCTCCTTGAGCCATACGACCACGAGCCATAATTTGCAGCAAATTATAAAACGTGTTCTATCATTGTCCGTATTGCAGAAGAGAATAGTCATTTCTACTAATGGGTGCGAGAAAAATGCACATGCACATGCAAAGTATCCGTATTTCGCAGATTCGTGGTTTGCGGACCGCAAATTGCAGATCCGCAAAACATGGATACCGTCCGTGTGTGTTCTACATTTTGTGGAACGCACACGGCCACCCCTATGATGGAAATGCGAACAAGAATAGGACATGCTCTGTCTTTTTTGCGGGGTCGCAGAATGGAGCTACGGATGCAGACAGCACATGGAGTGCTGTCCGCATATTTTGCAGTCCCATTCAAATGAATGGGTCTGCACCCCTTCTGCAAAATTGTGGAGCGGATGCGGACCCAGAACTACGGTCGTGTTAATGAATCCTTATGAGGATGAACTTCAGATTTCTGACTCTTGCAGATATCACAGGTTACATGACCAGGTTATATCTTCTATGGGTTAGGACCATCGGGAGATGCTTCATGTTCCAGGAACCTCCTCTGGTTCCAGAATATATCTGATATCATAAAACCTGGGATATCATCTTACATGTAAATGCATTATGGCTAACTATAGCCCTGCAATAAACATGTATGGACATCAGCATTCTGACTTCAGATCATGACTGGATCCCCAGATCTTACACACGATTGCCGCGGCCATGGAGCACACTCTTAGTACATTAGCAGTTGTGACATGATGCCCCCAGACTGGCCACCCCAGGGGCACATTCCATGTGAAGCGCAGCACCCGGGTCAGTTCCTGTCACCTGACGTCAAATGTGATGAGATGGATTCCTCCTCCTCTGGCAGAGCCGGTGCAGCAGGCAGCACTACCCCTGTCCACGCCTGTGGGGGGGACGCTGCAGATAGCGGATCGTTACAGGTACGGCATTGGTAGCCGGATGGCGAGGGGATGCGTCCTCCTTCAGGTGAGGGATGCTGCGGGGGAGTGAGGTAGAGATGACCGATGCCAGTAAAGGCAGATCTCTGCTGCATTGGATCGCTCCCCCGGTAACAGGGCCAGGGATGGAGCATCCGTGTGTGAACGGCAGCAGTAACTGCTCCTCTGGCTCCCTCTTCCCGCTGGGCGCTGCGGAGGGCATCCCCCAGTACCTCGGACTGGTGCTCATGCTGCTGTTAGATGTGGTGGCCGTGACCGGGAATGTGGCTGTAGCGGCGGTCATTCTCAAGACGCCTCGGCTCCGCAAATTCCTCTTCGTGGTGCACCTGTGTATCATAGACACCCTGGCTGCCATCACCGTGATGCCGCTGGGCATAGTGGCCAGCTGGGGACGGGTGGCTTTCGGTGAGTCCCTCTGTCAAGCCTACATCTCCCTGGAGGTGTGCCTGAGCAGCGCGTCCATCCTTACCGTGTCTGCCATCAACATAGAGCGCTACTACTACATCGTCCACCCCATGAGATATGAAGTGAAGATGACCTTGGGTTTGGCTATCTCAGTGCTGGTGTTCATCTGGTTCCAGGCATCTCTAACCTCCACCGTGCCATTCCTGACCCACCATGCAGCCAGTGCAGAGTCCACCAATGCCAGCCTGGTGAATGCCACTGGCTGCTCACTGCAGAGGAATGCAGGAGGACACAAGAAAGTGTTTGTGACGTTCTTTGTCTTGGTCTATTTTGTGTTGCCTCTTGTGATTATACTGACAGTATATTGTAATGTATTTAAAGTGGCCAGAATAGCTGCCATGCAGCATGGACCTCTACCCTCCTGGACAGCAAGTCCTCGCCAGAGGTCCAACTCTACTGGCAGCCAAACCAACATTGTGCCAGGAAACAGGTCTCATCGGGGATCACCAGACAGGACATTAGGAGGGGCAAAAGCTGCCTTCACTCTTATGATCATAGGTGGACAGTTTGTCATGTGCTGGTTCCCCTATTTTGTGTATCATGTTCACAATGCTCTTGGAAGTAGCTCCTATAAAGGTTCAAGCAGCAAGTGGGAGAACATAGTGAAATGGCTGGCTTACACCTCATTTACTGTCAACCCATTCTTTTATGGCTGTCTGAACAGGCAAATCAGAACTGAGCTGGCCAGGATCCCAAAATGTTTCCTAAAACAGTCCTTGGATGAGCAGCTAGGCCTGTCCAGTCATGAGGGATCTGTAGAGGAGAACTTTCTCCAGTTTCTCCAAAGAACTAGCTGTGTGGTGGAGAGGAGAAACAGTTTTCCTACTTCCTCTACTTCTAGGCTGCTTGTTAATCAAAGTACTTTGAGTTTTAGAATCCCAGGGCAAATTTTAGAAGAAACCCCGGAGTTACTGGAACATGACTCCAGTGAAGGGTTTAAGAGTATGCAGATGTGTCCTAAACCGGGTAACAGTATAGGAACAACTAAATGAACATTTTTTCTGAGGACACAATCCAGAGCAACTTTCACATAGTCATTGTTTGATCAGTGATTTCCATCAGTGATTGTGAGCCAAAACCAGAAGCAGAGGCAACACAGAAGTTGGAAAAATTTGCACCTGTTCTGTGGTTTTGACTCGACCTCTGATGGAAATCACAGATCAAACACTGACTGTGAAAGCGGCTTTAGGCTGTTACATGGGTACAGGCCTCACATCTTGTAAAATATTGAATGATCTTGTCTTCTTTTGTCACCTGTGTAGGCGAAATAGTGTTATTGAGATGATTCCGGATTTGGGTCTTAAATGTTTACTGTAAAGGCACAAGCACTTTTCATATGGAGTAGGGACAGTTGGCAGCATTTGCCACTTTACTGTAAGTCATGGACGCAGCCATAGGAATATCTGCTTTGGGGTTTTGTCTTATATGCATACGTTTGATGACAAATTCTGTATCATTTCCTAACCCCGATATTCAGTATAACGACATCTTGTATGTTGCCAGAGTTTAATTTACCAAACGTATGTACAATTTGTTTGTATTGTGCATTTGGGCAGTGATGCTCCTTTGCAGACTCTGAATAGACACTAAGCACAAAACAGCAATAAAAGGTTGCAACAAAATGTGATTCAGTGTGATCTGAAAATGTGGTAAATGTTCTGTTATTGCTTTTTACCAATGTAGAAGAGGGTTGTACTGTATGGCAAGCACAGGGTTCACAAATTTAGCATTGCTGACTAGTGTTGGCAAGGGTTAATATGCATATAGAAAATGGTGTCCTTTGGAGACACTTGTTAGATAAGAGAATGTGTCGAAGAAGCTATCTTCACAGAACACAGGATACTGAATGTAATAGTACTGAGAAGCCTTGCTGATAGCACTGCTATTTTAATCACCATTTATTATTTTACAGTTTCTTAATATTACATTCAGTAAAGCTTGGACTTTCCCCACCTTAATGTATCAAAGACAATCTGATTAGTAGCGCAGTCTGAATGTTCATGTACTGCCTTCTGTCAGTTCAAGTGACAAGCTGAATTATTTGAGGCAGACTGGTTTCTAGGGATAAGCTACCTAACAACCAGTCTTTTATATAGGGTTGTCCAACAACATGCTAGTAACCAGTCTTTAGGTCTAGAGCTTAAAGGGAACCTGTCATCTCCGAAACACCCCCTGAACTAGAGTAAGAGATGTATAGTGTAAGTGATGCTGAATCCGAATATGTAAGTTTTATCTTCATACTCACTTCCATTCCGACACTGTGCTCCCACAAACCAGCAGTAAAATGCACCATGGGACTCTTCTTTGAGTCCGTCTCCATTATGTGTGTGAGCACTGGAGTCCAATGAGTGCATTTTACTGCTGGTTTGTGGGAGCACAGCGTCAGAATGGAAGTATGAAGTATGAGTATGAAGATAAAACTTACATATTCGGATTCAGCATCACTTACACTATACAACACTTACTCTAGTTCAGGGGGTGTTTCGGAGATGACAGGTTCCCTTTAAGGTTGAATTGGCAGAGAAGTTTGTCAGTACTCTTATTTATCTCTTACTGCCATATTAGTTGGATTTTTATATGAATACATTAATGTGAAAAACTATAAAAAGCGTATTGACTTGATTGGAAAACTTTATATGCTGTACTACTATGTATCTACTGCATATTTCTATATTGAAGGCAATGGGGTCATTTATTATGACTCCCTATGTCAAAAGCTGCTAAATTTAGGCACACACATCGGAAGCAGGGCAGCTGGATGTTACTATTTTGCTTGTCAATTAATTCATACATTTCTAGGAGTAATAACAGACGAACAGCTCAGTGCAAGAAAATATGGCCCTAAATAGCCATTTCATGTAGAAGTGTTTGCTAAAATAGTCATATCAGGAGTGATGATGGGTCCTCTTCAAGCTTGTTTGCATACAAGCCTATATGAATGGAAAGTCTTTTCCTTAAAGGGGTTGTCTGATCTGAGACATTGGTGGCATATTGCTAGGATATGCCACCAATGTCAGATGGGGGTCCAACCTTTTGGACCCTCTGCATTCATATCTATGGGACTGCCAGAAATAGCCAAGCCATTTCTCAGCTATTTTCGGAACTCCCATAGCGGTGAATGTAGGGTGGCCATGCTTGTGTGGTGCACTGCCCTTCACTTTGGGGAGCCCATTCAGGACATATGAGTGGGACCAGAGGTGAGACTGGTACCTGTGTGACATTGGTGCCATATCCTAGCGATATGAAACCAATATTGGAGATGAGACAAACCCTTTAATGTTATGGTAATATATTTCTTTAAATATCAAATATAAATTATGCAATGTTTAAAGAAGAACTGCCGACAAAAATGTTATTCCATGTCCTGCTAGAAATGTACATGATATAATCTGTAGTGAATGTCATTTTCTTACCAGTGTCTGAATTTTTGACTTATATCATCCTGAAGTTTCTTATCTGTGTCATGTGACCAGCAATTAGACCCACCAACTCACACATAGACTTATGTGTGGACAGGAAGTCTAATTCTCTATGTATTCCTATGAGACTGAAAGTGAGGCTCCCATAGGAATGAATAGAGCAGTTGATGGCTTTCTGTCCTGGGTCAGTTGGAGGTCAGGGAGTTGGTCACATGACCCAGCTACAATAAGAAGAAACAGTCACTGATAAGAAAATGACATTCACTACAGATTATATCATGCACCTTTCTAACAGGTCAGAGAATAAAAATTTTTGCGGGAGTTCTTCTTTAAAATACAGAATGCAAGAATAGTAGAAAAAAAACTTGCATTTTCTTGATAGGCAATGTCTGAGATCTAGAGGTTTACACACCATGCAGATGACTGATTAGTCACTAGTAGTTTGGTAGAAGGTTGACGCCACACACAAAAAGTTGTTATGCAGACGTGTTGAATTTTATTTAAGCTACATTCAGATGGAGTCAGTAACCAAGTAGCTTCCAGATTACTATGGTAAAATGAGAAGAATTGACAGAAACCAGATGTTTTGGTTCACAAGGACCTTCCTCAATTGCAAATCTGTAAGAAATGTAGAGATAGTGGTGCCATCCTGGAGTGCTCCAGGATGGTATCAGGATTCTGTCATCACAATGCTGAAAGGCAAAATACATTGCAATACAGAAGATCTACAATGTATTATATGAGGGATGAAATTCATCACTAAGCTTTCAACAAACTGTGATTTAGTCAGTAGTACAGTGTATGTACATGAAAAATAATGTTATATGACTTGTATTTGGCATTTTTTAGTGCATAGTGAATGTTTAGTTTGCAGTTCTCTCAGACATGGTGGGTGGAGACGAGCTGCCATCCATTGCACACAGAAAGTAGAGGATAATCTGCTTACTAACCTTCGCGTATTCACTTAGAAGTATGCCAAAGGCTCATGGTGGACATTAAAGAAAAGTACTGACCAGTATGGTTAGGAATAAAGCACTTAGGAAGTTTATATTTCAGCTCATGTAGCTCCTGCTTGTCTGTGACACATTACACAGACGTGTAATATGATCCTCCTGTGGAGCTGGTCCATCTTGGACAGGTTTAAGGTATATATGAGCGAACTTCTAGAAATTCATTTTGGGTCAAATTTTCCAGATTTAAAAAAAAAATTGATTCTGACTCAAATCAAATATTCTCCAAATTGCCCTGATATTTGGTATATAACACTCTCTGGTCTCCTAGGACAGTAGTATACTACTCCTGGTTTGTGGGTAATATATGCATTGTCTAGGGCAGGGGTGGGCAACCTGCGGCACTCCAGCTCTTGTGAAACTACAGCTCCCAGCATGCATACTTGCTCTGCTCTTCTTATAACTCTCAGAAATAAATGGAGTATGCTGCAGATTGTAGTTTCACATCAGCTGGAGTGCCGCAGGTTTCCCACCCCTGGTCTAGGGGGTACTCATTAAGGAAAGAACCTAGCAGGTGCGCAAAGTACTGTAGGTCAGGCAATGGGTTTCTGGGAAAGAGATTCAAATTAGCATTCCTTAAAAAAATGCTAAGCCAGTGTTATGCCAGCAGATACAAAAAAGAAATGAAAAGTAATTCTGATGTCTGCTGAATAAGACATACTAGTTTGCATTTATTTTTCTCAGAAACAAAGGAGCATTGCCTAGCTTACAGTAGTCATAACGTATATTAACTGGTCTCCATAACAGAAATAGTACCCACCCAGAGTTTCCCCCAAGGCCTCTCAGCTGGAAAAGTCAATTCTGTCTTCTTTGCTCTGATCAAGGGTTTTTGTCCGGAAAGAGCTACTTGCAGATGTGAGCCTTGCTTAGGCTACTTTCACACTAGCGTTTTTTTGCTGGATCTTGTTATGAACAGATCCAGTTGTATTATCTTTAACATAGCCAAGTCAGGAACTCTATTGACATTTTCTATTGTGTCAGACAGCTTGCTACGGTTTGCTCTCTTGTATGGGAACGCAACCAAACGGAAGGGAATGGATTGTGGAGCATTCCGTTCTGTTTCGTTTTGTCCCCATTGACAATGAATGGGGACAAAACAGAAGGATTTTCTTCCGGAAAATAGAAATGCTAGTGTGAAAGTAGTCTTAGCTATTCTTCTAGTTATGTTAGGAAGCCTGTTTAAAATGCTGAGCAATGCCGAATGGATATGCTGTATCTGCAGGTGTGAAATATATATAATACTTTTGGAAATAAAGCTGAATTGCACATTCTTCACATGCAGAGTTCTCTCTTATTCACTCAAAACAAATTGCAAAAAATACATTCCAAATTGAATTGATTTGCTTGTCTTTAGTATATATCTTTGTACATATCTCCTTGTGCTTCAAAGATTAATTTTCCCCTATTTTTCTTTTATCCAGTAAGTCTTTTGGTGGTAGCCTCAAACTGTTAAATCAGTGCTTTTTCATAATTAGATTTTTTCCTCCTGGTAGCCTCAAACTTTTCAATCAGTGCTTTTTATAATAAGATTTTTTATCTATTGCCATGCTTTTGCTTCATAGATCAATTTTCTCCTATTTTTTATCCACTAAGTTTTTGGTGGTAGCCTCAAATTGTTCAATAACTGCTTTTTCATAAGACTTTCCCCTGGTGGTACCCTCAAACTGTTAAATCAGTGCTTTAAGGTCAGGGACTCTGCAAAAGAGCAAACGTTTCCTTGAGGGTCTCGTGTTCTTAGACCTGTTTCACACTGGCAGGCTGTTGTGGCATAGAATGCTGGGAATAGGCCAGACAAAAAAACATTATTTGTTTCTCGGCATATTTGCCGTATCACTGTTGGACCCCATGATAGTCAAAAGGGTTTTCAAATTTTTTTTCCAGAGGATAGGTCATCAGTGTCTTGAGAAGGCAGCGGCGCTCCTGTGAGCGCTGTTGCCTTCTCACAGCTCACCAAGCACAGTGCCGTACATTGTATGTGCTTTGTATTGCAGCTCAGCCCCATTCACTTCAATTGGGCTGAACTGCTCCTAGGTCACGTGACCGATGAATGTGTAGTCACTGGCCTGGGAAAAGCAGTGAATAGAGAGCCTTCTCAAACAGCTGATCGGCGGGGGTCCCTGGTGTCAGACCCCCACGATCAGATACTGATGACCTATCCAGAGGCCATTGGAAGAATTTCAAATTTGTAAAACTTGTCAGTTTGCACATAAACGCCAGAAAAAATAAAGCTTTCCTACTGAAATTACTTTCTAGGGAGTGATTCAGACCATGCTGTGCGTCATGCAAATAAAAGAAGACCCCAGAGCCACCATCACGTGTCTCAACGACGGTCAAACTAGCCAGGCCTTTCACCGGGAAGGAACAACCAAGGGAAGGGCAGTCCCCAAAAGGAGACCAACTATGCCAAAACATGGTATCCATCCACAGACAGCTGTTTCGGGGTATTTGCCCCTCATCAGTGTGGAGTAGGAATCTGGCTAGTGGGAGCAATGCCTAGTAAACGACTATTCAAGAAAAGATGATTGACCAATTTATTTGCATAGTGCTTTTCCCAGGGAGCCTTGTTTTAGATTCACCAACGTTGAGACTCGTGATAGTGTCTCTGTGGTGATGATGGTTGATCTCCCTGAGGTCAATCATCTTTTCTTGAATAGTCGTTTACTAGGCATTGCTCCCACTAGCCAGATTCCTACTCCACACTGATGAGGGGCAAATACCCCGAAACAGCTGTCTGTGGATGGATACCATGTTTTGGCATAGGTAGTTTCCTTTGTGAGACTGCCCTTCCCTTGGTTGTTCCTTCCCGGTGAAAGGCCTGGCTAGCTTGACCGTCGTTGAGACACGTGATGGTGGCTCTGGGGTCTTTTTTTATTTGCATATTGCTTTTCCCAGGGAACCTTGTTTTAGATTCACCAATGTTGAGACGCGTGATAGTGTCTCTGTGGTGATGATGGTTGATCTCCCTGAGGTCAATCATCTTTTCTTGAACATGCTGTGCGTCAGGCAGGCCAAATACACTATGTTTAGACCACTGCTTAGTAACAGAAGATTCAGACTATAGGAGATGCAGTAACTGGTTCCGCACGACCTTGTGCAGAGACAGCATTCAGTCACATGGCTTCCCAAGCTTTTTCTACCTGGGCTGGGCCTCACCACCACAATATAGGAAATAGCGCCCATGCTGGCACCTTTTCCTAAAGTGTGCAAGCAGAACCACCGCTGCTGGATTACAGAGTGGTTGTAACCATGGAAACGAGCAGCGTATAACACGATGGAAAATGAATCAAGCCAGGAAAGGAGACAATATGGACAATCACAATACATTAGTAAGTGCCCTGTATTCACTTTCTCTACTTGATAAAATGTCATTTGCTGATTGAAGACAACCCCTTTAATGCTAGTTTCACACTTGCACTTTCCCTTTCCGCTATTCAGATCAGTCATAGGATCTCAATAGCGGCGGAAAATGCTTCCACTTTGTCCACATTCATTGTCAGTGGGGACAAAACTAAACTGAACAGAATACACCAGAATGCATTCCGTTCTGTTTTGTTGCGTTCCCATCGCGGACAGAATAACTCTGCAAGCAGTATTTTTCTGTTTACGATGTGGTGTGGAGCAAGACGGATCAATGGGGACGGATCCGTTTCCTCTGACACAATAAAAAATGGATCTGTCCCCCATTGACTTTCAGTGGAGTTCATGACGGATCCGTCATTGCTGTGTTAAAGATAACACAACCGGATCCGTTCATAACAGATGCAGACGGTTGTATTATCAGTAACGGAAGCGTTTTTGCTGATCCATGACTGATCCAGTAAAAACACTGGTGTGAAAGTAGCCTAATCTGTAACACATACCATGTGCAATTTTTATTACTGGTGTCCTGTAATGTGGGATATGGGCCTTCAGGCACCTTCAAAGCACAAGGGATCAGTGCAACTGCTACCTTTTCATCCCTTATAGCTATACCATATCACTCTCTATCAAAACTGCGCACTTAGCCATGCATCTACAACTGGGTATCTATCTATCTATCTATCTAGTTCAAACATTTCCAAGCCATTACAGACCAAGCCCCATGGCTGAATGAAAGACTGGAACAAAGTTGATTAATATTCCAGCTCATCAATGAGATCACCACAGACCAATTTGTCTTTAGCTCTCATCTACAAGCCTGGGTAGCTGGCAGTGGGAGGGATAGGGTAGATGTTTGATGGGAGAAAAGTGTAAGCATTCTTTGCTATACTTATTGTTTTTGCATTGTATTAAAAAATATATTAGGCAAATATATAAATATCTAAAGAGCTTGGCAGCATATGTCTAAAGAGTACCTCTCGTTTTTTAATTTGGGTTGCGAAATTCTTAAGCTGTCTATACACCTTCCATTCAACAGCTGAAAGCTATCTCTTTTGACTCCACCAAAAACATGCATGCTTGCCAGGCACCACTGATGGTAGCTAATCTTCCAGGAGAACAAAAGGATCAGGTGCTGAAATTCAACATGTCCGATCCTTCTCTCCTCTGACACAAACTGAGAGCTCCCAAACACAAGAAAAAATGATGTTTATGGCTGACAATAATGTGTGTGAGGACCTTTAGTGTCATTGTCTACTCCCTCTTGCCCTGTGCTGTATGACACATAATGAATTGTAAACTGAATGTTTTCATTTGGCTTGGAATAACCCTGTAAACGACATTAAGTCGATAACATATAATACATTTTTGCCCTACAAGCCTTTTAAAACACTTGGACAGATAGAAAACCATAAAAAAAAAAAAAACAACAAGAACATAAAAATACAAACGAAAACTTTATTTTGTACATAATGTCAGTGTCCAGGTAGCATGAGTATTGTTTCAAATGTCCATTTAATATATATGTTTTCTCTCTGTACTATACTCAGAGGCCATATTTCTTCTTTAGAGCTGCATAAGTTTCATCATTTTTCTTAGCTTTTTCTACATAGGCAAATAAAGCCCGGACATCTGTAAAGAAAAAATAAGACCCAAATCAAATTATTGTAAAAAAGAGTCCCTGTACTATCACACAACTTTACATGAATCAATAGTACAAGCAACAACAAGAAACTTTGTAATATATTTTATCACTGAGAAATGTCTAGTTCTCAAGTTACCAGCTGTTTATCACTCCCCCCCACCCCCCGCTTGCTAATTGCTTTTCACTTTGAAAAATCTTTTGAATTCCATCTCAAGATGGGAGCAGCTCCCCAAAAATAACATATTGCACATGCCAATACAAGTCTACGAAGAGGGGAGGAGTGAGCAGGAGCATGAGCTAGATGGCTCTCAAAGCGAGAGACTAGAGAGACTGCTCAACTACATAGACTTATATATCAGTATAGGTGCTAAATTCAGAACCACAAGTCAGTAACTCTCTGTAATGTCCTCAATGATTTAGGACCATATTTCTGAGAGGGTAAGGAAGGAGATTCTCCTCTACTTTCTGCGTGTGAAGTGGATGGAAGCTAGTCTCCACCCACCAGGTCTAAAAGAACTGCAAACTAGACATTTACTATGCACAAATAAAAACTGCTGAAAATCTATTGTGTATATATATATATATATATATATATATATATATATATATATAATGGCCAGGCATAGTGTTATTCCTCATGAACACACACTGTATCAATTAATGATTGCAGTGGGGGACTGGGGGGCATTGATAAAGACTCTACAACAGTTTACTGTTGTAGAAAAGTTGTACATTTTGTCATGTGCCAGTTTCTGACAAACTGCAACTTTTTAGGTTTCTCCAACACCCATGACACTTTTCCCCCCTCCGCAGCTAGACTCATATGACAAAGTGCGCACTAGAATACTGCTGGAAATTACACCAGAAATCTCCTCCAGTTCCTGGCTGGAGTAGGTTTCACTGCTGGTGTACTCAGAGCAGAAGTTGTATCATATTTATTAATAAATAAATTGGTTAGATCATCCGCTTTTAGCCAGGAGCTTCCACTGGCTATTATTATAATTAGCATTTTACAGTTGACAATTAATGCTGCCAAGTTGTTCATATTAGTATTAGAGCTACTGACATGTATCACTTTTATGGTTCATTATGGTTTACAGTGTGTAAAAAAAAAAAATAATCTTTTTCTAAACAACTGATACATCATCACGATCTGTTGGCAATCCTGCTTGAGGTACCGTCTGTCTCTGTGACCCTTCCACATTTTTTCACATTACACTCACAAACTCAAATTTATCTTATTGAGATTTTATATTTTAGACCAACACAAAGTAGCAAGTATGTGTGATGTGAAAAGAAAATGATACATGGTTTTCAAAATTTTTAATGAATAAAAATATGAAAATCGTGGCACTTGTATTTAGCCCCCTGTACTCTGATATCGCTAAATAAAATCCAGTGTGACCAATTACCTTCATAAGTCACCTAATTAATAGAGTCTACCTGTGTGTAATTTATTCTCAGTATAACTACTATTGTTCTGTGAAGACCTCAGAGGTTTGTTAGAGAACTTTAGTGATCAAACAGCATCAAGAAAACCAATGAACACACCAGACAGGTTAGGGAAATTTGTGGAGGAGTGTAAAGCAAGGTTAGATTATAAAAAATATCCCAAGCTTTGAATATCTCACGGAGCACTGTTCAATCCATCATCCGAAAATGGAAGGAGTATGGCACACCTGCAAACCTACTCAACTGACAGCCCAGGCAAGGGGAGCAATAACTAGAGAAGTAGCCAAGAGGCCCATGGTCACTCTTCGGGAGCTGCAGAGATCCACAGCTCAGGTGGGAGACAACTATTATTCTTGTATTCCACAAATCTGGCCTTAATGGAAGAGTAGCAAGAAGAAAGCCATTTTTGAAAGCAAGCCATAATAAGTATGGTTTGCAGTTTGTCACGAGCCATGTAGGGGACACAGCAAACATGTGGAAGAAGGTGCTCTGGTCAGATGTAAGCAAGGTTGAAAATTTTTGGCTTCAATGTAAAATGCTATTGGGGTCATTTATCAAACTGGTGTAAAGTAGAACTGGCTTAGTTGCCCATAGCAAACAATCAGATTTCCGACTTTCATTTTCCAAAGGATATGTGAAAAATGAAAGGTGGTATCTGGTTGCTATGGGCAACTAAGCCAGTTCTACTTTACACCAGTTTGATGGTGTATGTGTGGTTAGAACTGACACTGAACATCACCCTAAGCACATCATCCCCACTGTGAAACATGGTGGTGCCAGCATCATGCTGTGGGGATGATTTTCTTTAGCAGGGACAGGGAAGCTGGTCAGAGTTGATGGGAAGATGGACGGAGCTAAGTACAGGGCAATCCTGGAGGAAACCCTGTAGAGGCTGCAAAAGACTTGAGATTGAGGTGGGCGGTCACCTTCCAGCAGGACAACGACCCTAAACATACAGCCAGAGCTACAATGGAATCGTTTCAATCAAAGCATATTCATGTGTTAGAATGGCCCAGTCAAACGCCAGACGTAAATCCCATTGAGATTCTGTAGCAAGACTTGAAAATTGCTGTTCACAGACACTCCTTCCAATCTGACTGCGCTTGAGCTATTTTGCAAAGCAAAATGGGTAAAAATTTCAGCCTCTAATTCTGCAAAGCTGGTAGAAACATACGTCAAAAGATGTGCAGCTGTAATTGCAGCAAAAGGTGGCCCTACAAAGTATTGAATACAAATGCATGCCACACTTTCCAGATTTTTATTCATTAAAAAATTTGAAAACCATGTATCATTTTCTTTTCACTTCACACATACTTGCTACTTTGTGTTGGTCTATCACATAAAATCCCAATAAAACACATTTAAGTTTGTGGGTTTAATGTGAAAAAATGTGGAAAAGTGCAAGGTGTATCAATAATTTTTCAAGACACCGTACACAGATCAAGATGGAGCGATGAGGCTACCTGCTCATCCCACTGATAATGTGAGTGTCAGGTACTGGGTAATTGAAGAATCAGCTGGGTCTTAACAGACTCAGATCAGCTCTGCAGTAAGTCTCCAGAGGCTGTATCCACCCTATAGCTGGTGCTAATATGACAGCCCCAGTTACAGGAGAAATCAGCAATAAGAACAAATACAAAAAGTAAAGATTAAATGACTCCCAAAGGAAGGGGTGGCACAACGTGTAAAATAAGAAAAATAATGAAAAAAATTAAGACAAAACACATCATAAAAACTATACAAGTGCATCTCAATAAGTTAGAATATCATCAAAAAGTTATTTTTTTCAGTAATTCAGTCCAAAAAGTGAAACACATATATTATATAGAGTCATTATATATTATATAGAGTCAAACAGAGTAAACCTTTTTAAGTGTTTATTTATGTTAATGTTGATGATTATGGCTTACAGCCAAGGAAAACCCAAAATTCATTATCTCAGAAAATTAGAATTAACCCAAAACACCTACAAAGGCTTCCTAAGGCTTTAAAAAGGTCCCTTAGTCTGGTTCAGTAGGCAGCACAATCATGGGGAAGACTGCTGACTTGACAGATGTCCAGAAGGCTGTCATTTACACCCTCCACAAGGAGGTTAAGCCACAAAAGGTCATTGCTAAAGAAGCTGGCTGTTCACAGATTGCTGTATCAAAGCATATTAATGGAAAGTTGAGTGGAAGGAAAAGGGATGGTAGAAGAAGGTGCACAAGCAACAGGGAGAACCTCAGCCTTGATAGGATTGTTAAGAAAAAAATTTGGGGGAGATTCACAAGGAGTGGACTGCTGCTGGAGTCAGTGCTTCAAGAGCCACCACACACAGACATGGGCTACAAGTGTCGCATTCCATGTGTCAAGCCACTCATGACCAATAGACAACGCCAGAAGCGTCTTACCTGGGCCAAGGAGAAAAAGAATTGGACTGTTGCTGAGTTGTCAAAGGTGTTGTTCTCAGATGAAAGCAAATTTTGCATTTTATTTGGAAATCAAGGTCCCAGAGTCTGGAGGAAGAGTGGAGAGGCCCTCAATCTGACCAAAGTCAGTGCAGCCATCTACCAGGAAATTTTAGAGCACTTCATGCTTCCCTCTGCCGACAAGCTTTTTGGAGATGGAATTTTTATTTTCCAGCAGGACTTGGCACCTGTCCACACTGCCAAAAGTACTAATACCTGGTTTAATAACCACAGTATCACTGTGCTTGACTGGCCAGCAAACTCGCCTGACCTTAACCCCACAGAGAATCTATGGGGTATTGTCAAGAGGAAGATGAGAAACACCAGACCCAACAATGCAGACAAGCTGAAGGCTGCTATCCAAGCAACCTGGGCTTCCATAACACCTCTGCAGTGCCACAGGCTGATCGCCTCCATGCCACACCGCATTGATGCAGTCATTCATGCAAAAGGAGCCCCAACCAAGTATTGAGTGCATTTAAAAAAATATAAAGTTGGTCTAATATAATATTCTAATTTTCTGAGATAACTTTTGGGTTTTCCTTGGCTGTAAGCCATAATCATCAACATTAACAGAAATAAAGACTAGAAAAAGTTCACTCTGTAATGACTCTATATAATATATGTGTTTCACTTTTTGAACTGGATTACTGAAAAAAACTACTTTTTGATTATATTTTAATTTATTGAGATGCCCTTGTATATGAGGGAGAGCGAGAGAATATGAGAATGAAAAGGAGAATAATACTTGTAAGTATTTTAGATGCACTTTGCACTATTAAAAAATAAATAGAAAGAACATGTGACGCTCAGACTTCTTAATAATATTTTCTAGGGTATAAAAAATAAAAGATAAGATGCTAAAATAAAAATGACAAAAATAAAACCACACTTATGACAAAAAAAATCAAAAGTTATTTTAATAACTGAAGGATTATTTTATTAACTAGACAGGTAATAAAATTGGAATATCACACTAAGGCCTCATGCACACGACAGTATGTATTTTGCGGTCCGCAAAAAACGGATCCGCAAAAAATACGGATGACATCCGTGTGCATTCCGTATTTTGCGGAACGGAACAGCTGGCCCCTAATAGAACAGTCCTATCCTTGTCCGTGATGCGGACAATTATAGGACATGTTCTATATTTTTGCGGAACGGAAATACGGACATACGGAAACGGAATGCACACGGAGTACCTTCCGTTTTTTTTGCGGACCCATTGAAATGAATGGTTCCGTATACGGTCCGCAACAAAAACGGAACGGACACGGAAAGAAAATACGTTCGTATGCATGAGGCCTAATAGTTTTAGCCACTAAAGTCACATGAATGTTCAGTTTAAGGTGGATTACTCTTTAAAGGGAATGTGTCATCAGAAAATAATCTATTGTTTAAATCACCTTATGTTAAACTTTTTTTGAAATTTGGTTTACTTTTCCATGTCACTAGCAATATTTAAAAAATGTATATAATCCTGCAATTTTCATACTGGTCTATAAGTCTAAATGATAGGTCATGATTTCCTGTTTTGTACAAGCAAATTTGCAGTAGATATTATCATTATCAACAGAAGCCGAATTACAATGACAGGTAACACCTTTATAGAGAACACAGGATCCACCATTCACAATAGGTGAGGTCACTGCTTATCTGCTCCTTCCTGACCTCTGCAAAGGCAATAGAACAAAATCCCACATAGAATGCATTGGGGTCCCCCTGTCCATTGTGTCTATAGACCATGTGTGCTTTTCCCAGGGAGCCTTGTTTTAGATTCACCAACGTTGAGATTCGTGATGGTGTCTCTGTGGTGATGATGGTTGATCTCCCTGAGGTCAATCATCTTTTCTTGAATGGTCTTCTACTAGGCATTGCCAGATTCCTACTCCACATTGATGAGGGGCAAATACCCCGAAACAGCTGTCTGTGGATGGATACCATGCTTTGGCATAGGTGGTTTCCTTTTGGAGACTGCCTTTCCCTTGGTTGTTCCTTCCCGGTGAAAGGCCTGGCTAGTTTTGACCATCGTTGAGACACGTGATGGTGTCTCTGTGGTTTTCTTTTTGATTTGCATATTGCTTTTCCCAGGGAGCCTTGTTTTAGATTCACCAACGTTGAGACTCGTGATGGTGTCTCTGTGGTGATGATGGTTGATCTCCCTGAGGTCAATCATCTTTTCTTGAATGGTCTTCTACTAGGCATTGCTCCCACTAGCCAGATTCCTACTCCACACTGATGAGGGCAAATACCCCGAAACAGCTGTCTGTGGATGGATACCATGCTTTGGCATAGGTGGTTTCCTTTTGGAGACTGCCTTTCCCTTGGTTGTTCCTTCCCAGTGAAAGGCCTGGCTAGTTTTGACCATCGTTGAGACACCACCATTCACAATAGGTGAGGTCACTGCTTATCTGCTCCTTCCTGACCTCTGCAAAGGCAATATAACAAAATCCCACATAGAATGCATTGGGGTCCCCCTGTCCATTGTGTCTATAGACCATGTGTGCTTTTCCCAGGGAGCCTTGTTTTAGATTCACCAACGTTGAGATTCGTGATGGTGTCTCTGTGGTGATGATGGTTGATCTCCCTGAGGTCAATCATCTTTTCTTGAATGGTCTTCTACTAGGCATTGCTCCCACTAGCCAGATTCCTACTCCACACTGATGAGGGCAAATACCCCGAAACAGCTGTCTGTGGATGGATACCATGCTTTGGCATAGGTGGTTACCTTTTGGAGACTGCCTTTCCCTTGGTTGTTCCTTCCCGGTGAAAGGCCTGGCTAGTTTTGACCATCGTTGAGACACGTGATGGTGTCTCTGTGGTTTTCTTTTTGATTTGCATAGTGCTTTTCCCAGGGAGCCTTGTTTTAGATTCACCAACGTTGAGACTCATGATGGTGTCTCTGTGGTGATGATGGTTGATCTCCCTGAGGTCAATCATCTTTTCTTGTATAGACCATGTAAAGACAAGAAGTCCTAACATATTTTAGGCCTAGTGGCCAGTGCAAAAACTTCACTATTTTAGGATTTTTCTTTTATATATAGTGACATAAAAATAAAAACTACTGGGGTTATTTATCAGAGTGGTGGAAAGTAGAACTAGCTGTGTTGCCCATAGCAACCAATCAGATTCCACTTTTCATTTTTGACAGCTCCTTTGGAAAATGAAAGTTTTCCAGTTTGTTAAACGCCCCCATATATTTCTAAAAAAAATGTTTGACATAAAAACGTGATTTAAACACATTCCCTTTAAAGAGGTTTGTCCATCTCAGACATTTATGGCATATTGCAGGATATGCTATCAATTTTAGATAGGTGGGGGTTCCATTTCTGGGACTCACTCCTTTCTCCAGAATGGGGGCCCACAAAACGAAGGACATGTTCTCCATTCACTGCTAGGGGCCGTTCCAAAGAGTGCACTCAGCTATTTTTGGAACTCCCATAGCAGTGACTGGAGAGTGCACTGGGCATGCACAGCCACCACCCCATTCACCGCTATGGGACTGATGGAAAAAAAAAACATGAAAATTTTCAGAACTCCCATAACGATGAATGAAGGATGGCCATGTTTGTGTGGTGTGCTCTCATTTACTACAGGGGGCCCTTTCTGTGGACAGGAACGAGTCCCAGATGTGGCACCTGCACCTTACATTGATGGCATATCCTAGCAATATGCCATCAATGTCTGTGACAGGAATAGCCCTTTACACTACATTCAAAAATCCAATGGGATTCAAGACAGAACAGGATTTCCCATGTTAGCCCAACTGCCCCTACCCACGGGCTCCCTCTTTCCTTTCTGCTGCCATCCGCCGTGCTGACATGCGCGGGCAGTAGGTAGCTTAACTGTTGCATCTGTGTTCCATTCCACAGTTTACTTCCTGCTGGAGACTTGTACTGTTTGTTAGGGCTTGCATGGGTGTGTCTCTCATCCCTTGTGAGGCAGCAGGTACACGCCCTCTGTCTCACCAGCCTATGGCTGGATTGCAGAAAGTATTTAAAGGTGCTTCCTACCCCAGGAAGATGCCTGAGCAACTCATGGTCACTAGCTTGTAAAGTGACTTGTGTGAAGGTGATTTTCAAGTTCTGCTTTGCTGTGTACCGGACCCTGCTTTTGGATTTATCTGATTTTGCTTGTTTGCCGCCTGCCTCTGACCTCGGACTTCGTTTACGGACCTTGCTTGATTGCTGCCTGCCCTGACCCTGGACTTCCCCTCGGTGCTTGCATTGGTATCTCTGACCCCCTAGTCAACTGCCACTGACTCAGGGATTGCTCTGGAGTGGCATCTGGCAACTACCCTAATAGCCCAAGCCTATCCTCACCTTCAGAGGCTCTAGTGAAGACCAGGTAGTTGCTTAGTCATGCCCCTCCAGAGTATAGCCAGTTAGTGGCGCAGTGGGTCCACACCCGCTTGCATAACTTCTAAGTGTACATCACTTACTAGTGAAGAGCACAGGTTTACGCCAACATTAATAATCATTCTAATTTTCAGAGACTACTTTATATTTATATCGTTTTATGACGAAATTGTAAAAACTCAAGCACGTATTTTAACTATATAAACGTACCTTCTTTTTCCGATTCTGACAAAAACATTACAGCCATATCAAATCTCCTAAGCTCAGAAAATATCTGTAAAATCTCCAACACAACTTCTGCGTCTTCATTCCTTAGGAAAAAAAAAGTATAAAAAATGTTTATAAGATACCATTTCCCAAGTATTACTGAAAATCCTGGGTATTCATTTATTTTCTGTTTTTCATTATTTTCAGTGCCGAATCTTGAAATACTGGTGGATTTTTCTAATTTGGTAGCTAAAAAGAATGTCATGCTGGTCACTGGTATCCAAAGTTAATGGAAAATCGACTTGTTCATATTTGTGTACACCTGAACATGGAGACCGTATGTTGCTATGCGGATCAACGACCATGACATCTGCACAGTCAGACTTCTCTTTTAACTGCACAGGGCACAGATAAATCTCTTGACTGCTTCTGATTTAGGCTATGCTTACAGGTTGCTCTAATGGTTTAGCAGGTTTTCCAACAGTCTTAGGCCTCATGCACATGACTAGTGATGAGAGAAGCAAACCTCAGATGCATACAAAGTCACTTCGTTCAAAACTTCGGATTAATACTGTACAGAGATCCGTCTCTGTACAGTATTAGTATGTATGGGCTCCAATGAGCCGAAGTTAGTTATTCACAAAGTCGTGCGTGACTTTGTTGAATAACTTTGGTAATTGATTGTTACAGTGGAAAACCACTTGGTTCCAACCGGTACATGTCCACCAGGTGTAATGGCGTAACCCTGAGAGGTTCTCAAGATATTATGCCCGCCTTCTGCAATGTTGCCATGGAGACTTTGGTTGGATCCAGATTACTAAACGCACAAATTGCTTACATATTGGATATAAAGCAAAAATCTGGCAGCAGTACATCCAATTTAAACAAAAAAGGATGCACGCCCGAAGGGACTAGACTATTGCCCAATACACAAAATAGCAAAAAGGCAGCACTCCAAAATGAATGAAAAATGAAAGAAATGCTTTTATTCACCATTTTCACAAGGCTTTGGAAAGGCTCTAGTGCTGAGCCGAAACGTCGCGTATCCACATCGGTGAATAAAAGCATTTTTTTCATTCATTTTGGAGCGCTGCCTTTTTACTATTTTACATATTGAATAGGGATGTGAAAATCAATTTGTATGAATCAATTCATTAATCAAATAGAGTTCTTCAGAATCAAGAGGCTGTCCCCGCTGCTCAAGAAGCTCCTTCTACCACTTGACTGACAGGGCCTGAAGTGTAGCTGTGCATGTACAGGCTGCTATAGTATCAGCAACAGAGCCTCTGCGCTTGTGCCGCTATGCAGAGCAGTGGCGAAAGCGCAAAATTGCCAGGGCAAGGTGCCACGCCCTGTCGTACAAGCAGCGGGGATAGCTATTCACAGCTGAAAAACTCTATTTGATAAACTAGTCGATTTGTACAAATCTATTTGCTCCTCCCTAATATTAGGCACTGTTCAAGCTGGGTAGTGTATCACAAAATACATCAAAATGATATATAATGACATATCTGGCTTAATATAAGGTTAACCTCAGAGCACAAAACATTGACTTCATCTTTACTTACTCAATGTATTTAAGTCGTAGAATTTTGATTATTTCATTGAACACATCTGGATCTAAAGCTTTATGAAACAGGTTCAGGTAGTGCAAGGGCTCAATTTGCTAAAAAGAAGACATAAAGCAAACATTACATACATTCAAAAGCATTGGATTACATCTTATATATATATATATATATATATATATACACACAGTACAGACCAAAAGTTTGGACACACCTTCTCATTCAAAGAGTTTTCTGTATTTTCATGACTATGAAAATTGTAGATTCACACTGAAGGCATCAAAATAATTAACACATGTGGAATTATATACTTAAAAAAAGTGTGAAACAACAGAAAATATGTCTTATATTCTAGGTTCTTCAAAGTAGCCACCTTTTGCTTTGATTACTGCTTTGCACACTCTTGACATTCTCTTGATGAGCTTTAAAAAGTAGTCACCTGAAATGGTATTCCAACAGTCTTGAAGGAGTTCCCAGAGATGCTTAGCACTTGTTGGCCCTTTTGCCTTCACTCTGCGGTCCAGCTCACCCCAAACCATCTCGATTGGGTTCAGGTCTGGTGACTGCGGAGGCCAGGTCATCTGGCGTAGCATCCCATCACTCTCCTTCTTGGTCAAATAGCCCTTACACAGCCTGGAGGTGTGTTTGGGGTCACTGTCCTGTTGATAAATAAATGATGGTCCAACTAAACGCAAACCGGATGGAATAGCATGCCGCTGCAAGATGCTGTGATAGCCATGCTGGTTCAGAATGCCTTCAATTTTGAATAAATCCCCAACAGTGTCACCAGCAAAGCACCCCCACACCATCACACCTCCTCCTCCATGCTTCACAGTGGGAACCAGGCATGTAGAGTCCATCCATTCACCTTTTCTGCGTCGCACAAAGACACGGTGGTTGGAACCAAAGATCTCAAATTTGGACTCATCAGACCAAAGCACAGATTTCCACTGGTCTAATGTCCATTCCTTGTGTTCTTTAACCCAAACAAGTCTCTTCTGCTTGTTGCCTGTCCTTAGCAGTGGTTTCCTAGCAGCTATTTTACCATGAAGGCCTGCTGCACACAGTCTCCTCTTAACAGTTGTTGTAGAGATGTGTCTGCTGCTAGAACTCTGTGTGGCATTGACCTAATCTGAACTGCTGTTAACCTGCGATTTCTGAGGCTGGTGACTCGGATGAACTTATCCTCCGCAGCAGAGGTGACTCTTGGTCTTCCTTTCCTGGGGAGGTCCTCATGTGAGCCAGTTTCTTTGTAGCGCTTGATGGTTTTTGCGACTGCACATAGTTACATAGTTACAACGGTTGAAAAAAGACACATGTCCATCAAGTTCAACCAAGGGAGGGGTAGGAGTGATGAAGGGGAGGGGGACGGGTAACCTTAAGACATGACTCTACATTTCTTAATATGACCTTCTTTTTCTCTAAGAATTCATCTAAGCCTGTTTTGAAGCCCTCAGCTTTCTTTGTTGTGACCAGCTCCTGCAGTAGACTGTTCCACAGATTAACAGTTCTTATAGTAAAGAAGGCTTGTCGCCCCTGGAGTCTGAACCTTTGCTTCTCCAGGCGGAGGCAGTGCCCCCTTGTCTTTTGAGGGGATTTTACCTGGAACAGTTTTTCACCATATTTTATGTATGGGCCATTTACATACTTATACAGGTTGATCATGTCCCCCCTTATACTCTTCTCAAGACTAAACAAGTTTAACTCCTTCAATCTTTCTTCATAGCTAAGATGCTCTATGCCCCTTATCAGTTTAGTTGCCCGTCTCTGCACCCTTTTCAGCTCCAGGACATCCTTCCTATAAACCGGAGCCCAGAACTGAACAGCATATTCCAGATGAGGCTGTACTAATGCTTTATACAGTGGTAATATGACATCCCTGTCATGCCTCTTTTAATACATGACAATATCCTGCCGGCCTTAGAAGCAGCCGATTGACATTGCATGCTATTCTGCAGTCTATGGTCTACAAGGACACCCAGATCCTTGTCTACAAGTGACTCTCCCAGTGTTACTCCCCCTAGGACATAGGAGGCATGCAAGTTGTTAGTACCCAGATGCATAACTTTACATTTATCCACATTGAACCTCATCTGCCAAAAGGATGCCCAAACACACTGTGTGTTTAAGTCAGCTTGTAACTTCTGCACATCTTCCATAGACTAGACTCTACTACAAAGCTTAGTGTCATCTGCAAAAATTGAAACAGTGCTGTTAATTCCTCCCTCTATATCATTAATAAATAAATTAAATAAAAGTGGACCCAGCACTGAACCTTGGGGTATACCACTTATAACTGGGGACCATTCAGAGTAGGAATCATTCACCACCACTCGCTGAGTACGCTCCGTCAGCCAGTTCTCAATCCAGTTACAGAGTAGATTTTCTAATCCAACCGACCTTAATTTATCTGTCAGACGTCTATGAGGGACCGTGTCAAACGCTTTTGCAAAGTCCAAATACACAATATCCACAGCCGCCCCTCTATCCAGACTTCTACTCACTTCTTCATAAAAACCAATCAGGTTAGTCTGACAGCTTCTGTCCTTAGTAAAACCATGCTGGTTATCACTTATAATACTATTATCCAAAACATATTCCTGTATATAGTCCCTTATTAGACCCTCAAAAAGTTTCTCCACAATGGACGTTAAGCTCACCGCTCTGTAATTCCCCGGGGATGACTTCTTGAAGATGGGCACCACATTTGCTTTACGCCAGTCCCTCGGCACTATGCCAGTCACCAGAGAATCTTTGAATATTATATACAAGGGCAAAGAAATTACTGGACTAAGTTCCTCAAGAACTCTTGGGTGTAACCCATCTGTTCCTGGAGCCTTATTCACCTTTACTTTGTTTAACTTAGCTTTGACCATATCTATATTGAACCAGTTGAGTATATTACTTGGGGACACTTTCAAAGTTTTCCCAATTTTTCGGACTGACTGACCTTCATTTCTTAAAGTAATGATGGCCACTCGTTTTTCTTTACTTAGCTGCTTTTTTCTTGCCATAATACAAATTCTAACAGTCTATTCAGTAGGACTATCAGCTGTGTATCCACCTGACTTCTGCCCAACACAACTCATGGTCCCAACCCCATTTATAAGGCAAGAAATCCCACTTATTAAACCTGACAGGGCACACCTGTGAAGTGAAAACCATTTCAGGTGACTACCTCTTGAAGCTCATCAAGAGAATGCCAAGAGTGTGCAAAGCAGTAATCAAAGCAAAAGATGGCTACTTTGAAGAACCTAGAATATAAGACATATTTTCAGTTGTTTCACACTTTTTTGTTAAGTATATAATTCCACATGTGTTAATTCATAGTTTTGATGCCTTCAGTGTGAATCTACAATTTTCATAGTCATGAAAATACAGAAAACTCTTTGAATGAGACGGTGTGTCCAAACTTTTGGTCTGTACTGTATATATATATATATACACACACACATAAGAAATTATACATATTGCTTTAATTTGTTTTCTATAAATTGGTAATACAGTATGTGTATAACTAAACATTATATTGCATGTGTTTGGGAGGAGGTAGCATATCCCTTAGATTCTAACAGTCTATAGCAGAGGAGGACTGGCCTTAGACACTACAGGGAAACCTCCCGGTGGGCCGATGCCCTGGGGGCCGCCTTACCTTCCTCACAGCTGCCAACCATGGTAAGTAATGATCTGGTGCTCCACTCCTGACATCTGAATTTAACTGTATTGCCATTCTGAGGCAACTGAAGTAGAAGGACCGAGCATGGCAGTTGGCCCTAGCCAACAGAGAAGGGCAGTTTTTGGGGAGGTATTTTGTGCTGTCGGGGCAGTGTTTTGTGATGAACTGTGGTACTGTGCTCTGCTGGGGTGGTATAACGGTACTGCTGGCCCATCCTCTTGTGTTAACCCTGTCTTCTGTCAATTTGGTTACCACTTCAAAATAGGCCACTTTTAGTTTTTTCCATGGCTAAATTTAAGTTCCCAGTCTGCCCCTGGTCTATAGTTTATACATGTTCAAAAATGTCATTCCCCCAAGAAATACAGCCTATAGTGATACAGTAGAAAAAAAAGCAGACATGAAGGAGGGGTGTGTATATGAGACTTATGCTGTGGTGGGTGGTAGAGCAGAAGCGGGGAGACATCAGAGTAGATCAGAGCACAGCTGTTATTTCACACCAGGAGGTTCCTGCCCACTCCGCAAGCATGGAAAAAGAAAATTAACTGCTGTACTTACTAGATGACAATTAGAAGCTCTTTGCACATATTTTTGATCAAGAATATGTCAGGCCCATCTACCAGCAACAAGGTGGCTTCTATCAGACAGGCCCTACACTGAAAGTCTTGCATGTGTCTGTGCAATAAGAAGTGTTTGTTTTTGCATTGCAGTCACGGTATTATGCACCTGTACTCCCTTTTATACGTAGTTTGGAGGTGCTGGTCTAATGTGGCATAAAGTACGGCAACAACGTCTCAAGTCAAACTGATTTCATACATTCCATTCATGATAAATTCCCTCCAATATGTCCAGGTTTCGTTCTACCCGGCCAGTCATAAAAAAAAAGCAAAGATACTTAATTCCTACTTTTAAGTACGTATATAACATATCCGGATTCCCTTTCAGTCTTCTTATATCTGACTCAAGCTGAAATGAATTTGCAGGAACTCCTGGAACGTCACTGTCCACTGATGGAGATAACGCAGGCTGATCCTTTTCCATTTTTGCTGGTCTGGTCAGAGTTGGAACGCTGCTATTGGTGGTATTCCTAAATAAAAGCAAACATCATACTTTACATTGTACAAAGTTAATATTGTCTCTATATAGCACACTGTAATACATCCTGACTGTATGCATAATAACAGGAAATAACAATCCTGTGTCATTATATAATCCTTCCACAGTCATTGTTTTTTTTTTCTTATAATTCTTTATTTAATACACTTTAACAATAAGCACCCATAGTTCTTTCAGAGATAAATCCTGATCCATTATGGAGTGTAATGTAAGCCATACATAAATTGCTGCCTCCTGATCCCCCCCCCCCCCATACACGTTTGGTTCAGTCGAGCGTGTATGTGTTGTGAGCGGGGAGAGAGCAAAAAGCTGACGGACACTTCCTGTATCTGGCGAAAGTATTCAGTACACCCAATCCTTGTATCCCCTGACATCATCTGTCGTAGAGAGTGGGGAGCCCTTCATACATATTAGATTGTTCACATATTGTTTTTTTTTTTTTTTTAGGCACGTCGGAAATATACGCTCCACAAATTTCTTGACGCATACTTCTGTACAGGCATGTTGAGGTGTGTGTTGGCTATTGACTCCAATTGCAAAAAAATACAAGAATAAGCACCCCACAGTACACTTTTTTCACTGTGTCCCTCTACATTGAAAAGTGTGGCAGAGCATGCTTTTATATACCGTATTTAAGAAAAAACTGCTGATGCACCCCAGAGCAGCATATTCCAAAAGGGCACTCTTTCAGTACACACTGGGTGCATGTGGTCCTGGGGACAAGTCCGGTTATCTGCTGAGCAATAACACTTGTCTTTGGGTTGTGTCTGGTGCTTCATCTAATGCCCATTCACGGGATTTGAGCTGAGATACAATCTCCGATAATCCGTGCTGAAGAATTATCTAATCCCATGCAACCCCCAAACCATAAAGCACCCACTGACCCATGAGTAAAATCGGCACAAAATATCTGGCTATCCTTGGGGAAGTTATGTCAATTCACTTTATTTTGACATTAATGAACTGAAAAATAAATTGTGAGGGCCAAGTGTCCTTGTAATATTTTCATAAAGTCATGGGAAACAGGGTTTAGAAGTGAGCACTAATGCTTCCAAAAACTGATATGTCTTCTGGACAAAGTACCAGACATAACAAATACATAAATATAATGGAAGACTACGTGCAGCCAAGTTAAAAAGAATAGTAAAAAAAAGACGAACACAAATTTAAAAAGCCTTGAGATGGCAGCGTTAAAGTAAATTGCAGAGAACAGTAAGTGACGGCTGTAGAGGTAGAATAGGACATCACAGTACTTGCATTCTGTACAAAGGCTACAAGTGAGAATACAGAATTAGGTGAGATTTCTGGGTTTTGGTAAACAGGTTCTGCTTTTCATCAGCGACATCTGGTTATGTAAAGCAATAATAAAATATTCATTTAGAATAACGTCTTGTATGGAAAATTATAATACACGTCTTAGATAAGATCTAAATGCAGCACTCGGGCTTGCAATTTCTATAGCTTTTGTGTCTAATAAAAGCGCGGTCGTTTTCTGTACAAAAAGGGGCATTCCTGAACTTCAAAGCAAAATCACAGACTGCACCGCAGCATAAATGGATTTAATTAAATGGATGATCCATGTGAATGACTTTCAAGTTGTTCTATTGTGGCAATTATACAATACACTACAAACCCAGTGCCAAAAAGATTCTAAAAATATTCACATTTAAGACAGAAAAAAAATACGTAAATTATAGTAATATTCCCTCTATGGCCTGAGCACAAAAATAAGCTGCTGTCCAGCATAATGGCTTATAATAGTCTAATAGGATCTATTGCCTGGAAATATGTACAACTACTAGAATTAAGATGGAAGATAAGACATGCACATAATTATCAAAAGTTATTTAAAAAATATGTCAGCTAGTTTTCTAAATGTCGTGTCAAGGCAAAATCAGCTCCTTCTTAAAGGGGTAAGTAAAGTAAATAAAGGATTAAAGGGGTTCTCTGGACTTTTAATATTGATGACCTATCCTCAGGATAGGTCACGATATCAGATCTGCGGGGGTCCGGCACCCCCGCCGATCAGCTGTATGAGAAGAGGGCGCATGCAGTGCACACGTGCCGTCTCCCTGTTTCTCTTGCTGCTATGTCTATGGCAAAGCAGCAGTGCAGGAAGAGAGATGCGCCTGCAGTCTCCTCATATGGCTGATCAGCAGGAGTGCCAGGTGTCGGACGCCCGTCAATCTGATATTGATGACCTATCCTGAGGAAAGCCTGAAGAAACCCCTTTAAATATGGATAAGCTATCTTCATGATATATCATCAATATCAGGTTGATGAAAGTCTGACTACTTCCTGCTGATCAGCTATTTGAAGGGGCCGCGGTGCTCAGGGGGCCCCACAGTTTCCTCCTCAGCCTGTGACGGCACATCCATCAGTCACATGGCCTTTCTGCAGTTCAGTCCCAATACCAAGCACAACCGGTATAAAATGCACGGTCCTGTGCTTGGTAGGCTATAGACCCACACCAATCTGGTGTACCTGTATCTGTAGGTTATTTGTATTTAAGTCTTAGAAATCCCGTTTAAGCAAATTCTATTATATACTATTGGAGCTCTGGTAAATATAGCATCACATATCTGTTTCCTGATATGGTACATGGAATTAGTGTAAGCACAATACATCCGCCTGGAGTGTAGTGTTAATGGGGTTATCCGACTATGTGTAACTGTTGACCTATCCTCATCAGCATCTGATCTGGGGTGAATGTGGCTGAGCTGTGCCTAGACCACGTGACCGATTGTGATGTCACTGGCCTAGGATAGACAGTGAGATGGCTATGGTGCCCACATGAGCATCAGGCCTTATCAAATCCCCACTGATCAGATGCTGATGACCTATCCAGAGTATACACGGGCCAATTATTGGCTGAATGAACATTTGCAGGAATGATGGTTCTCTATCATTGCCCCATGTAAATGCCCCTGCGATTATCAAACAAAAGAATAAAGACCTTTTGTTCATCTGATCACATTTCCATGCTGCAGTAAAAACGATCATTTGTTGACAGCACAAGCTATGTGCTGCTGACAATAATGGAGACAAACTGATGTGCAAATAATTGCAGGCTATGAACTATTGCTGGTGCAGCTGTTGACCCCCGACAACTGCTCAGTGTAAAATCCCCTTTTAAGGCTACTTTCACACTAGCAATTTCGCTGGATCAGCAGGGTTCAGCAAAAACGCTTCCATTATTGATAATACAACCATCTGCATCCATTCTGAGCGGATCCGGTTGTCGCCCCCTATTGCTCCGATTGTGTTAGGCAGGGTTACACTAGCCCCCTCCCCCTTTTTTTCATCTAGGGCCTAAGGGTAGGGAAAGTTTAGATTCTGGTTGTACACTGCCTTCAACACCATCGCCCCGACTAAGAGGATTGTAGTAATCATCTCCACACATGATTGTGAGGTAACAACCCGCAGGAGGTGGTAAGAGATTTGACTTCATTCCTTATGGCACTTTTTTCACCATTATTTTATGTAGACTTCATGGGCCCTGCCCTAATTTTCGGGTTTTACTTGAGATAGTAAAAGTTATGTTTTAATACTTTGTTATATAGCCCTATCCTATTTTTGTTTTGCATATGGGGGTGAGGGGCACAGCCTCACTACACACTGCACTCCAAAGCATGATGAGCGCTCGTCAGGCTGCTCAGCCATGAGTTCCAACTCTACAATACATACACGTAGTAATGTAGCAATCTTGTGTGTGGTATAAGCCTAAGAAGAAAACTCACCAATGTGGTAGATGAGCCAGCACTAGAGAGCAGTGTGTAGCGAGGCCCGCCCAACCCCTATACACACAAGACTGTAAAAATGTCCTTATATACTAGCTTATACACTGCACCGCTATTCATCACAGTCTCTGCACCGGTGCCACGGCATGTTACTGGCTGTAACGCATCGTTGCGATAAGCACTGTTATAGAGGACACTGTGACTGGATTTATCCAACCTAAGATGTTTTAACATTTTTGAAATGTGAATCACCACTTATAAACCTGTTCCTTTTTGACTAGTATTGGACTAGTGATCCTGGTTAGGTTGATAACAGATCAGACTTAAGAAAGACTTTTTAATTTCTTTAAAGACTTTTTTTTTTTTAAAAAACAGACTTTTAAGAAAGAATTAAAGGGGATTCCCACCTTTGAGATATTGATGACCTATCCTTAGGATAGGTCATCAATATGAGATCGGTGAGGGTCTGACACCCCAAACCCCCACTATCAGCTGTTCAAATGATTGGAGGCTGAGCTGCAGTAGACCGGCACGGCCACTACCCAGAGAACAGAGCTTCTGGCTCCGTCCACTATGTTATTACCAGTGGCTCCTAAAAACAGCTGATCGGTGGGACTGCAGGGTGTTGGGCCCCGACAGATTTGATATTGATAATCTATCCTAAAGCTAGGTCATCAATATCTAGAACCAAGACAACCCCTTGAATACCAATAACCTGAAGGGTTTATGTTAGGACTTACTGAGTTGCTGGCACGTCACTGATTTCCTCAATTTTTAACATCTTTGCACTGGGGGCTTCTGGGTAAGTGGAAACTGGTTCTTTAGAATTCAGATCTTCTTTACTTTTTGCAGGGTCCTCAGGTTGGATGAAGACATCATGAGATTCAGTGGAAACATTCACTGGAGTTAGTAACACACTGCCAGTCTCTTCTATTTCCATCCTCCGCAAAGGTTTCTAAAATGATCAAAAATATAAGAAACAATAGCATATATATATATTTTACCTGCACTGGCAAATTATAAAGCTAATCCAACAGGCAACTAGAAATACCCCTACACTGCTAACAAAGTCTCACCAAGAAGCCAGTAAGTGCATTCTTTTATTTCCATCATATATGAGAGAGCCTGTATTATAGCCCAGAGCTGTATTCAGAATTCTGCTGGTGGCAATTTGATAAATTTAACAAAAATTATTAATAGGCACATTGATAAACTGAGCTATAAGGCATTATGCCATACATCAGTTTAAGATGCCTATGAGTAGTTAGGACTACAGCGCTCACTGTACAGACCCTCCCCTGCTGTTTGCTGCTTCCACAGTCCCTGAATTTTCCTGACTTCAGCTGTGGAGGAAAATATGCTATAAGACATCGCGGTTCAAAGATAATTAAAGTAAAGTATTTTTTTCTCGGATTTAAAATAATTGCATGAAAACTGTGTTTGGATGTTTTTTTTATATTGTTTTGAACACTTCTTTTGTTAACATCCAATTCATTTCTATGGAACTAATGAACCACAAAACTCGATGACTGTTCACGCCATCCATCATATATATACACTGGGACTATATATGTGCTACTGTATAGTCATATAGTAGAATGTCACTCATTGGTCCCAATGTTTCAAAAAAAATAAAAAAAATAAAAAATGTGTCATGGTCGCCATCTGTATATCAATGCATAGTCTATAATCTACTGCAATTTCCAAACAGTTTAAAAAAAAAAAAAAATCTTTTGCCCTCCGTTGAAAGGAGACCTATGGAAAGATTTGCAGCATGCTTCGCCCCGTGTGCCGGGTGTCAGAGGGGAGCAGCCACTGGCAGACGGATGGGGGGACAGAGCGGTGCAGGGAGTGGGAAGCCAGGTAAGTATATTCATTGTGAGGGGCCCAGCATATGGGGAGAGCATTTTATAGTCTTGGATAACCCCTTTAAAGGGGTTTTCTGGCAGTTAATATTTATGACCTATCCTCAGGATAGGTCATCAATATATTATTGGCGGAGGTCCTCAACTGTGAGACAAGGAGGAGGCACTCCATGTGAGCGCTTCTTCCTCTTCATTATTAGACTTCTTCGTCTCAGAAGTACTGCGTAATACAAGTACTCACTCTATTCAGGTGAATGGAGCGAGTGCTTGTAAGTACAGTACCCCACCGCCCCGCTGGAGGAGACGTGCAGCGTCTCAGACCTGTCGGCGAGCGTCCCGCGATCCTAGTGAGGCTCTTCCCCATCGTAGATGTGTGGGGATGAAGAGCGACGCGGGTGACGGGGAGCAGGATAAGTATAATCTATATGAGGGGCCGGGCATTTTGGGGGGCATTATAGGGTTTGGATAACCCCTTTAAATGAGGAGACTTAAAAACTAATCAAATGTTTTATCACTGTAATTGTACTGACCTGCAGAATAAAAAGAAAAGATCAGTGTACTGTCTGCCAGTTTTCTGGTACACATGTTGGAGTTCCCACCTGCAATCTGCGATGCTGACATCAATATGAGCAGCACTGTAGTAACACGCTTCCTCCACTACAAGGTTAATGGTCCTGTTTAGTTTCAGCGCCAACTCTGGCAATGGAGCTACACCTGAATATGTTAGTGATAGATAGGCCATCATGTAGTAAAGGCTGGACAACCCCTTAAAGGTCCCACTACAGCATTTTAATTAGTTTGCGGTCTGGACTTTGACTGGACCATTTTAACACGTTGATTATTTTATATTTCAGCCATTGTGTTGCAGATTTCCTGGTGTGCTTGGGAGCATTGTCCTGTTGCCCGACTTCAGGCAAGCTTTAGCTGTTGGATCCTCACATTTGACTCTAGAATACTTTGGTGTAGAGAGGGGTTCACTGTTGACTTGGTGCCCAAGTCCTGTGGCAAGCACAAATCATCACCAATCCACCATGCTTGATAGTTGGTACAAGGTGTTTTTGCCAATATGTGGTTTGGTTTCCACCATACATTTCCACTTTGGGCTTGTCTATCTAAAGAACATTGTTCCAGAAGTCTTGTGGTGTGTTCAGATACAGCTTTGCAAATTTAAAGGGGTTTTTCGAGACTTTAATACTGATGACCTATTCTCTGGAAAAAGCATCTACCTTCTAAAAAGAACATGGAAGCATGGCTTAAAAGGGTTTTCAAAGACTTCACAACTGATGAATTTTCAACAGGATAGGTCATCAGTATCTGATCGGTGGGGGTCTGACACCCAGGACCTCCGCCGATCAGCTGTTTGAGAAAGCAGAGGCGCTCGCAGTAGCCCTGCAGCCTTCTCACAGCTTTTCCCAGGCCAGTGACGACCCGATCATCAGTTATGTGGCCTATGTGCAGCTCATCCCTACAGGAGTGAATGGGGCTGAGCGCGATACCAAGCACAGCCGCTATATAATGTATGACACTGTGCTAGGTAAACTGTGAAGAGGCAACGGCGCTCACAGGAGCAGCAGTGCCTTCACAAACAGCTGATTGGCAGAGGTCCCAGATGTCGAACCCCCACCGATCAGATGCTGATGACCTATCCAGTTAATAGGTCATCAGTTGTGAAGTCTTTGAAAACCTTTTAATCCGTACTTCCATGTTCTTTTTAGAAAGTAGATGCTTTCTCCTAGCAGCCCATACTTGTTCATTGTTTTTCTAATTGTACTGTCATGAACTTGAACATTTAACACACTGAGTTCTGTGTTGTCTTAGAAGTAGCTCTTAGGTTCTCTGAGCATTGCATGATCTGAATTTGCCAGGATGTCCACTCCTGTGAAAACGGTCAACTGTTTTCCTCTTGTGAACAATCTTTCTCACCGTAGAATGCTGGACTTGTTGTTTTACAGTGGCCTTATAATCCTTCCCAGACAGATGGGCAGCAATAATTACTTCTCTAAGATCATTTCTGATTGTCTTTCCTCCTTGGCATCGTTTTAACACAAGCCTAAGTGCTCCAGACCAGCAAACTGCCCAAACCTCCGCTTTTATAGAGGTGGTCACACTTGCTGATGATCAATTGTTCATGGGCATTTGATGCACTTGGCTGCTACTTACCCTGAATTTCTTTTGTGCGTAATTTTTCACACACAGCGTCTGCACTTTGGCCTAGTGTTTGTTAAATCAATAGACACAGTACAATCCATCATGTGTTGTTCATGTGAGATTGTATTGACTTAATTTTAAGGTTTTCTAAGGACCAGATTTTTTTTTATTATGTCCTGATAGGTAAAAACCATAGAATTCACACGATCGTATGAAGTTGCATGTTGCTGACCGCACATGGCCGGCATTATAATAGAAATGCCTTTTCTTGTCCGTGGCTGCGGATCATGGAACGTAAGTGTGGATGCGGACAGCACACTGTATGCAGTAGGGTTGCACGATATATCGAAAACTCGGTACGGTTTCGGTACCTAGTGCGGTACCGAAGCTCGATACCGAGTTTTCTTGCAGTCCGATACTTAGAACATGGCGCGCGCATCACTTTAATGCGTTGCCCCATGTTCTAATATCGGGCTGCCGTGCTGCCGCGCTGCCAGGGCCCCCGCACCCCCCTCAGATCAGCCCACCCAGGTCCCAGCCACTTAAAAAAAAAAATCATACTTACCTGTTCTGGGCCGCCGCTGTCCTCAATGGTTCCGCGCTCCACCGTCTTCCCTGACGCGCACTATGACCTGACGCAGCGTCAGGTCATAGTGAGCGCCGGCAGGCAAGAGAGTGGGAGTGGGGAACCTGAGGACAGCGGCGGCGGCCAGAACAGGTAAGTATGATTTTTTTAAAGTGGCTGGGTGGGGCTGATCTGAGGTCTGAGGGGGGCACAAGACACTGACCTGATGGGGGCACAAGAGGCAGGTCTGATGGGGGCACAAGAGGCTGGGACCTGAGGTCTGATGGGGGCACAAGAGGCTGACCTGAGGTCTGATGGGGGCACAAGAGGCTGACCTGAGGTCTGATGGGGGCACAAGAGGCTGACCTGAGGTCTGATGGGGGCACAAGAGGCTGACCTGAGGTCTGATGGGGGCACAATGTGTTGATCTGATATTTATTATCTCTGTACGGTGACATCACTGTGTTTATTATCTCTGTACAGTGACATCGCTGTGTGTATTATCCCACTGCAGGAAGAGGTAAGTGGGTCCGTGTTTGTGTGTTTGTTTTCTATTTTTCAGGGTCGTGAATGCAGAGGACTACGTCGGATTCGGTGGACTACGTCGGACCAGCTTTTTTTTTTTTTTTTAAATAAAATGGTCAAACAGGGGTCTGGGGGAGTGTTTATTTCAATAAAATGTTTTATACTTGTGTGTGTGTATTTTTTTTTTACAATACTACAGTTTTAGTAATCACGGCTATCTACTGACGGCCCTGATTACTAATACTGGGCTTAGTGCTTGCTGGTATGGCAGGCCAGCACTAACCCCCAACATCTATTACCTCGGCACCCACCGCCACCAGGGGTGCCGGGAAGAGCCGGGTACCCGCAGGACCGGACCTTCTAAATTGAGGGTCTGGCTCTGGGGCGGCTGCAGGCTGGTACCATTAGGCTGGGAAGGGCCAATAACCGTGTCCCTTCCCACCCTGGTTAGTGCCAGGCTGCGCTGCTGGTTGTATCTGGCTGGTGAAGGAAAAAAGGGGGGGACCCCACGCCCATTTTTTTTTCAAAATTTCATTATTTAAAAAAAAAAGGCGTGGGGGTCCCCCCCTTTTTTCCTTCACCAGCCAGATACAACCAGCAAGCGGCAGCCTGGCACTACCAGGGTGGGAAGGGACACGGTTATTGGCCCTTCCCAGCCTAATGGTACCAGCCTGCAGCCGCCCCAGAGCCAGACCCTCAATTTAGAAAGTCCGGTCCTGCGGGTACCCGGCTCTTCCCGGCACCCCTGGTGGCAGTGGGTGCCGAGGTAATAGATGTTGGGGTTAGTGCTGGCCTGCCATACCAGCAAGCACTAAGCCCAGTATTAGTAATCAGGGCCGTCTGTAGATAGCCGTGATTACTAAAACTGTAGTATTGTTAAAAAAAAATACACACACACGAGTATAAAAGATTTTATTGAAATAAACACTCCCCCAGACCCCTGTTTGACCATTTTATTTAAAAAAAAAAAAAGAGCTGGTCCGACGTAGTCCACCGAATCCGACGTAGTCCTCTGCATTCACGACCCTGAAAAATAGAAAACAAACACACAAACACGGACCACTTACCTCTTCCTGCACTGGGATAATACACACAGCGATGTCACTGTACAGGGATAATAAACACAGTGATGTCACTGTACAGGGATAATAAACACAGTGATGTCACCGTACAGAGATAATAAACACAGTGATGTCACTGTCAGGGATAATAAACACAGTGATGTCACAGTACAGGGATAATAAACACAGTGATGTCACAGTACACCTGTGCAAACAAGGCCTGGGGGGGACCAAGATAAGGCTAGGGTCTACACTGAAAAGGGCCAGTGGCGCACAGATAAGGGGTAAGGGCAGGGTCACAAGCAAGGTCCTGGGGGGGGAAGGGGGGTGAGGGGTGCACAGATAAGGGCCAGGGTGGCGCACACAGGGGGCAGCAGAGACGACAACCAGAGAGGCACAGACAAAGAGGGAGTGGGGCACAGATAAGGGCCCAGGGGCGCAGACCAGGAAGAGGCCGTACAAAGACAAGGGCCAGATCCCAGGGGTGCAGACAGGGGCCAGGTAGGCACAGCCAAAGGGGCGCAGATAAGAGCCAGGGGCTGCATTGAAAGGGCCAGGGTGGTGCACAGAGCAGGGTCAAAAGCAAGGTCTGGGGGGGGGGGTGAGGGGCGCACAGATAAGGGCCAGGGTGGCATTAATAGGTTCTTCTTTATTTTGGCGAAGGTATCGTATCAGTATCGAGTATCGTGATACTTTTGTACGTATCGGTATCGAACTCAAAATTCTGGTATCGTGACAACCCTAGTGTGCAGTCCGTATCTTTTGCGGCCCCATTGAAAATGAATGGGTCTGCACTAGCGATGAGCGAACCTGCCCGTAACAAGCGGTTCAATGCTCGGATCCCCTGCGCTCCCCTGCCCGCAGCCATCCGGATCCGTCCTCACCCGACTGTAAGTCAATGGGGACGGATCCGTTTGGTGTCACACACTGGTATGTGACTAGTGTGCGACACCAAACTGATCCGTCCCCATTGACTTACAGTTGGGTGAGGACGGATCCGGATGGCTGCGGGCAGGGGAGCGCAGGAGATCCGAGCATTGAATCACTCGTTACGAGCAGGTTCGCTCATCACTAGTCTGCACTCTTTCCGCAAAATTGTGGAACAGATGCGGACCCATTTTGCGGACATGTGAATGGACCCTAAGGACAGCAACATATAATCTAAGTTAGACTTCAGTTAAAGCAACTGTTTTAAAGAAACACAGTCAAGCAGGAGGCCAACTGAACAAGTTCAATAACACTTCATCATAGAATTTCAGAAATCCATCCAAACTGAAATTCTGTCCTAAATTACCCATGACTGCCCTCTGCTGGGAAACAGTTTATATTTGCAAAGGATGTAAATCCTATTTTACATGTTTTTCTGTATTTTTTTTAACTAGGAAAGCAATATAAGCTCACTTCTATATTGTTAACTTTTTAACAGCATTATATAAGACTAGCTGAAGGACCAGCTTCGCCCGGGGTATATTTAATCTATTTCATTTAATGTTTGTGTGTGTGTCGTTAAAGATATTGAGAGTGATCTCTACAGTTCCCGCCCCTTTAACAGTGACCTCCACAGCAGCCCGCCCCTTACAGAAATATCCACAGCGCCCTCCCTTTAACTGTGACCTCCACAGCAGCTAGGGTGGCCTCTGTCTTCACCCCAGAAAGCTGGACCTCATCGGCCATTCCCCCAAATGTGAAGCAGCCTTACTCGGGCAGGCCACGCCCACCTTCCACTCCGCAGCCGACGGGGATTTAAAAAAATGAAGGTAAAAATCAACTTCTGTCAGCTGCAGGTTGGGAGGGAGGGTGACTTTCTCCCTGCAGCTCATGATCAGACTGCACAGTGCTGCTGTCTGAGAGTGAGCTGTTTAAAAGGACATCCCTATCCTCCGTCCAGGCCCCATGCCGGATGGAGAACAGGGAGTCAGAAAGCCAGACTGTCCAGCCTAAAACCGGACCTCTGTCCACCCTAGGGGCAGGCTGATGTTAGGGTGGCCAGACGTCCGGTTTTAGGCTGGACAGTCCGGTTTTCTGGCTCCCTGTCCTCCGTCCGGTGCAGCGCCTGGACCGACACAGGGATGTCCACCCTTTCAGTAGCTCACGATCAGACAGCTTCTCCTCTGTGTCTTCATTGAGTCAGGGGGTGTGGCCTCATGTTTATGGGTGTGGCCTCATGGGGACCGGGGGCGTGGCTTTATGTTTGGTGGCATGGCCGGTGAAGTCTGGCTCTCTGGGGTGAAGACAGTGGCCACCCTAGCTGCTGTGGAGGTCACAGTTAAAGGGAAGGACGCTGTGGATGTTACTGTTAAAGGGGTATTCTCATCTTAGACAATGGGGGCATATCGCTAGGATATGCCCCCATTGTCTTATAGGAGCGGGTCGCACCGCTGGGACCCACACCTATATCCAGAACGGAGCGGGGAGCGCTGCGCCTGGAGGACCCCAGGTTTCCGGGGGTCCGGCCACCACCAGGCGCAGCTCCCCGCGCCGCTCATAGAAATGAATGGGAGCCGGGCCGTGCATGCGCGGTGCGCTCCCATTCATTTCTATGGAGCCGACGGAAGTAGCCGAGCCAGCGCTTGGCTATTTTCGGCGGCCCCATAGAAATGAATGGAGGGCGGCTGCGCATGCGCAGTGCGCCCTCATTCAGTTCGTGGGCTCCGTTCTGGAAATAGGTGCGGGTCCCAGCGATGGGACCCGCACCTATAAGACAATGGGGGCATATCCTAGCGATATGCCCCCATTGTCTAAAATGAGAATAACCCTTTAAGGGGCAGGCTGCTGTGGAGGCCACAATTAAAGGAGAGGGCGCTGTAGAGGTCACTCTCAATATCTTTAACGACACACACACAAACATTAAACAAAATAGATGATATATACCCGGGCGAAGCTGGGTCCTTCAGCTAGTCTTATACAATGCTGTTAAAAAGTTAACAATATAGAAGTGAGCTTATATTACTTTCCTAGTTAAAAAAATACAGAAAAACATATAAAATAGGATTTACTTCCTTTGCAAATATAAACTGTTTCCCAGCAGAGGGCAGTGTATATACATACACACACACATTATTTTACAAAATTTTTTCACTTATATTAAGATCCTTGGGGGACTCAAACATGCGATCATTAGATCTCTGGTGCCATAGACTGCAATACATTACCTTGCAGCCTATGAGACATTTAATATATTTCTATGAAACCTTGAATAGGCAGGGGTTTAATGCAGTGTATAATGCGATGGAAAAAAGAATCCAGCCAGCAAAGGAGACACTATGGATAACCACAATACATTAGTAAGTGCCTTGTATTAACTTTCTCTACATGATAAATGCCATTTGCTGAAGTGACACAACCCTTTTAACATAAAAACTTAATTTAATGACACATTCCCTTAAATTTCAAGTGATCACCATGGAAAATATACATATTAATAATTATGCATGCACTTACAGTTGATCTTAGATGTGAAGGTTTATCTATTGCCGTTATAATACGTCTCTTATGAAGTTCTTCACTTTCGTCTGCAGACTGTTGATTTGCATCTACTGTTTTTTCATTAAGTTCCTACACAAACATAAAAAGAGGCACATAAATGTGTAACTACACAATTATGATTTTTAAGCAACAGGCAATATTTCTATAATTACTGCCATGTTACACCAAGTATCATTCTCTAAAGTTCACATAACTCCAGTTATAATTCCCATCCATCCACCAATAAAAGAGTGCTGGGTCTGTCCTATGACAGACATCAATGGCAATAGACCCCACTTGCGTATCATGGGTCTGTCAGGTTTCAGTAATGGTGTTCATGATTTTGAAGGGACGAATAGTGCAAATATGATGGAATTGAACAGAGACTAAAGCCTGTACTACACTGCCCAATTTTTTAGAAGATAATCGCTAACAAGTGTTCGCATAAATGCTCGTTAGTGATGATCTGGCAGTGTAATACTGCCGACGACTGCCCGATGAATGAGCAATCGCTTCTAACATGTTAAAAAATTATTATTTGCAGGCAGCAGAACGTGGTGTCTAAATAAAGATCTGCTGCCGGCAAACCACTATACATCATGGGTACAATTGATGGCACAGCGATCTCTACTCCCTATGCTGCGGAGGAGATTGCTGCATGTAATAGCAGCGGTCTCCTCCACTAGCGAGCAAGTGATTGCAATCGTCTGCCACATCGAGCTGTGTAATACAGCCTTAACATTTACAACTTGTTTAGCACCTTCTTATGTCTAGCAAAGTGCCTTTTACATGTTTCAGAGTAGGTTACATTGTATATCCACCGACAAATACTCATATTACTTATTAAATGTATTCCACATACATTATACATCCTGGAAGAACAGTGACTAGCAACCAGACTGCTGTGTATGACTGTAAATACCTGAGAAATTCTGGACAGTTCTGATATTGCCTGCTTGTTTCCAGGTTCAAGTTTTAACACAGTCTCAAAATCTAGAAGAAAAAAAACAACATATGATATTAATTTATGAACACTGGAATTAGCCATCATTCTAGTGTCAACTTTTTTCATGTTTAGGTCCACATATCTGACATGTACCTTTTCTTTTCATTTTTTTTATTGTATCATAAGATACACATTTGTGGACTACATCAATTATATGGACTAAATTATAGAGAAAACGGAAAAATACACAGGTATTTTTTTAAAGTATACAGTATTTTTTAATACTGTATACTTTAAAAAATACCTGTGTATTTTATGCCTAATTACCTTATTTTCAATGAGCCTTATATCAGAGCTAACATGTTATCATGTTCCCTAACCTAATTCACTGATGTCAAGGAGGTACAATACAGACTATGGTGCTTTTCAGGGAAAATGGCAGAATTCAGGGTTCTTCCATCTTTAGATGCACATGTTGTGGAAATGTTCTATGGCACATCCAATGAAATTTGTGGTACGGAAAGGTCTGGAAATTGACCAGCAAAACATTCCTGTATTCCTGTGGATGAGCCTGAGAGTACAGAGGCCTCTACTAGAGCTGGGCGATATGGCCAAAAAAAAATCTCAATTTTTTTTTAAATTTTGGACGATTCACGATTTAAATCTCGATTTTCTTATGTTATTAAAAATATAAAAAAATAAATAAAAAAGCCTACTGTGCCCCCATCAGACCTCAGATCAGCCCACTGTGCCCTCATCAGACCTCAGATCAGCCCACAGTAGTGCCCCCTTCAGACCTCAGATTAGCCCACAGTAGTGCCCCCTTCAGACCTCAGATTAGCCCACAGTAGTGCCCCTTCAGACCTCAGAACAGCCCACAATAGTGCCCCCTTGAAACCTCAGATTAGCCCACAGTAGTGCCCCCTTCAGCCCTCAGAACAGCCCACTAGGCCACCATAAGAATAAAATAAAAAAATCCCTTACCTGTCCTGCGCCGCGGCTCCAGCGCTCCTCAGTCTTCTTCTCCCGGCGCCGCACTGTTACCTGACTGCGTGCAGCATCAGGTCAGAGTGCGCGCACTACGTCCTGACGCTGTACGTGGTCAGGACAGTGCGGCGCGGCCCTGGAGAAGAAGAGGAGCGCCGGACACCGGAGCAGAGCCACGGCGCAGGACAGGTGAGAGATTTTTTTTAATTTTATCTGGCGGGCGCCATTTTAGGAAAATCGAGTTCACGATTTTCCTAAAAAATAAAATCGTGAGGCTTTCAATTGGCGAATTAATCGAATTAATTCGATTAATCGCCCAGCCCTAGCCTCTACTATCGCAATACTTTGTTCGTCAAAGAGTACCATTCAACTGGGAGGGGAGGATATGATGGGCCTCATTCATTTCTTACACTGCTCAGGTAAAATGGAAGCTGGGCTCTGATTGGTTGCTACTGGCAAAGACAGTTTTCCTGCAAGACAGGGTCCATTCACACCGTGTTTTCGGATGCAGGCCCATTCATTTCAACGGGGGTCATAAAAGATGAGGACAGCACACTGTGTGCTGTCCGCATGCCCATCCCGAGGCCCTTCAAAAAATAGAATGTCCTATTCTTGTCCGTTTTGCAGACAAAAATAGGCATATCTATCTTAGGGCAGGACGTACTGATCTACAAAATGTGGAACACAAATGGCCAGTATCCATGTTTTGCAGATCCGCAATTTGCGGTCCGCAAAAATGGAAACGGTCATGTGAATACACCCTTATGATGAATGAGTTCTGTGCAGTTCTGGGCTGATTTCTGGCAACCGAGCTATACTCGAACAGCTGATCAGAAGGTGTGCTAGCCCCACCGACTGAGGACAGGCCATCACTCAGTAAAGTATGGAAAACCCCTTTAATAAAGACTGCAGCTAACATGGTCAACATCAGAAATTCCACTGTGCCTGAAGTTGTATATCCAAACTTAAGATGAAATATGTTCCTCAGTAACCAGAACGATACAATGAAATGTATCCAGTGTATTACAGAGTCTAATATTATTAATCTCAGTGATAAGAATGTGGAGGATTTTGGAAAATCTGTAACTACTGAATAACCACAGTAGTAAAAGGGCAAGTCCACCTGCGACAGAAATTTTCTGCTATTGATCTTGCTGCAAATCCATGGTTTAATGTGTTACATAATCCCATATGTAACATGCACATTTTGCTAGATTTCACGCCTGTTACTCTTAAAGGGGTGAAATATGTGATGAAAATCTGCAACAGAAATTGGTATGTAGTGGATTTTAAAATAATAAGGTCAATGTCCACACAGAAAAAGTCCCCAGCACATGGAAGGGATTTGTAACACTTTATTCACTTGCCTGGTACCATAATCCACTGCAGATTTAAAGAGGACCTTTCACCATTCCTGACATATCTGTTTTAATAGCGCCATGCATTCCCCATGTAATAACAATTCTGGAACATCTATTCTTATGACTCTATGTTGTGTCATTCCTTTATTATTTCTACTAGAATTTATGACTGAATTCTAGCAGTCTGCAGTAAGGGTACAGAGGGGTGGTAACCAGTTGGGCGGGGTGTACCTGCACAGACTCACTCTATCCAATCACTGCTGCCATTCTCAGACTGTGCAGAGACACACCCTCAAATGGTTACCTCCCCTCTGTACCCTTACTGCAGACTGCTAGTAATTCATTCATAACTTCTAGTAGGAATGGCACAACGCAGAGAATAGATGCTCCAGAACTGATGTTATATGGGGAATGCATGAAGCTATTGAAACTGACATGTCAGGAGTGGTGAAAGGTCCTCTTTAACCTGCACAAATCTGCATGTAAAATCTGTTCTGTGTGGACATACTGGTCATTAAACATGACATGCAAAATAATGTCACCTTCTTTTGCCTCCCTCAGTTTGCCAAGCATTACTCTTGCAGTCCCTCTTCTTGCAAACGCTTTTCCATATGAAGTATCTAAAGCTATGGCTTTTGTGCAGTCTTCCTCTGCTTCCTGGTATCTAAAAGAAACACAACAACATGTGTCCAATCGCTATATCAAGGCTTACACTGAAATGCTTAAGACTCATATGAAATATTCTCTTTTAACCTGCAGCAGAGGAGAAATTATTTTTAGCACAAAATGAGAGCACTATTGATTCACAACCATTAACCTTCGCCTGACCTTTTTCTTCTACATTCACATTCTTAAATGTCACTCTGTTCGCACAAAGGTCTCCAAAGGAATTACATAAAGCAGTGATTGGCAGGAAATGACCTTGACTTCAGAAAACACAAGTTGGAAGACTTCAAACATTCACAATGAAAACTTCAAACTCACCTGCATCAAATGGCCATTCAGGATTATTCTCTCTGGAGCAGGATTTAAATCAATTTTCACCAATTTTGATCCCTGTTACATTGTTAGCCCCTATTTATATAATAGTAATCAGGTGCTCTATAACCCCTGAAACCCAGACAGAAGCCAGTGTGAGCAAAGCCTTAAAGGGGTCATTTCCCCACAGGGCCTTTCTGGCTGGGTCTCCGCCGCCGCTGGGTCCTGGCCCCCTTACATGCTTCTTGCCATTGCAGATCGCCAGAGATCATTTATTGAATGTTCTCTTTTTACAGTGTAATTCTGAGCAGATACAAGTCTTCGTTAATCTATAGAGAGGCTAGAGATAGAGAACTCCAAATCTACTAAGTAGATACAGATAAACGATAACATTCTGGTTGCCTGCAGACACCACTAGAGGGAGCTCATACAACTGATATTTTTTGTGAATTCCTAGCATCAGAAAGTACACATCAGCCCTTCCTCCTCCTCTACAGAAGCACAGCAGTAGCTATCATCTAACATGATCCAGCATCAGATCAAACAGTATATCACATGCAGCTGGAAAATGATCCTTACTTTTGAATTTTCAGGTAGGCCATGGCTCGATTTGCTGGTAAAAGTGCATTTGTGCTATCTGCTGCAAATCCTTGTGTGTAGCATTCAATGGCAAGTTCATACTTTCCTTCTTTAAAGTAAGCATTTCCCTGTACCAATGGAAATAGAATTCTGTTTAACATTCTGACAGGGTACAGTAGGAGAACAAATGGCTACAACTCATTACGCAATGGCAGTGTATTTCACACACACAATGTTTAGTACTGGGTAAGTACACACTTAGATGTGCTGTGGCCCATCCACTTTGATACACGGTATTCATATATGTCCTCACGAATTATACAAAATATTCTAACTGAAACACTAAAAATCTAAAATGGGCAGCAGTTCTGTGAGTTAACAACAGGTCCTCCATACAGAGTCACTCAGATCACATTTCCACATTTTGGTTGATGTTTTAACATCTGAATTCATTATGATCAGATGAAAAGGGATTTGCTCATAATTCAGCTACTGAGTAAACTTTCTAAAGAGAAGGTGTCACTGTGGAAGACCTAATATAGAGGACTTCAAAATGACACCCTAATATGATCTGAAAATCAGCATATGACCCAATCTGATACACCATACGACTGCACAGAATAATTTTCTGTTCATCCCACAATTAGTGCTCTCAGAGACAGCTTACTGGATACAATTACATTTTAAGGGTTTAAGGTATTTTTTTATATTTTAAGGTATTGAAACATACCAGATCTTTCTGTACAATAGCCTTTTGTTTTAGCTGTTGCACTTCTATATATTTCTTTTGTTCTGCAGATATTTCTGAACTTTTCTCCTCAATGTTTTCTCTTATGTCTTCTTTTTTCTGTAATGCACTTGAGGATGACTGAAGCTCCTAAAATATACACACAAATAGTGGATTAAAAGGTTCAAGATATTAAAGGGGTTGTGCCACAAAAAGTTTCTGTATTTTAGCCAGTGAGCTATTCAATAAAATGCATCTGTATAGCGCCACCTGCTGTTTGTTCTCTTCCTTATCTCTCTGTCCACTTCACTGAGATGGTTGCACGTGCTCAGTTAAGCTGTGGCAGTTACAGCGAAAGAGCTACAGCATAAAGGACACAACTCCTGAGTAAGGACACGTAGCAGAGCAATTGGAGCAATGAATGGAAGATCTCTGGATCCATGTGAGGTACAGGGCTGGTTCTAGCTTTGTTAAAGATTGTTATGTATATGATGTCTGATTTTCCTTTTTTACGTTAATCATGGGATAACACCTTTTAAAAGACTTCACCTGGAGCAGGAGTTTGTATAACCTGAAAAATAAACATTAGTCACTTTTTAAATCTGCTGCCCGTCTGGTGGTCCCAGCCAGTCATACAGTGATGACATCACACAAAATGCATGTGACTGCTGCTGCCAATCACTAATCTCAGAGGTCACGTGGCACACCATCAAAGAGTCATTTCTGTCTACCAATGTGTGGCATTCTCTCTTCTTTTGGGACAGGGCCATGTCTACCAATGTGTGGCATTCTCTCTTCTTTTGGGACAGGGCCATGTCTACCAATGTGTGGCATTCTCTCTTCTTTTGGGACAGGGCCATGTCTACAAATCTGTGACATTCTCTCTTCTTTTGGGACAGGGCCATGTCTACCAATGTGTGGCATTCTCTCTTCTTTTGGGACAGGGACATGTCTACCAATGTGTGGCATTCTCTCTTCTTTTGGGACAGGGACATGTCCCCCATTGTGCAGCATCCCCCCTTCTTTTAACAGTCTGTGAATGCTGGGACATTAGGAGAACAACTGCTAAAGTTTTGGAATATTGTCCCACTCTTCTCTGATGTAGGATTCCAGCTGCTCTACAGTCCTGGGTCATCTTTGTTGGATTTTTAGTTTCATGATGTGCCAAATGTTTTCTATTGGTGAATGGTCTGGACTGCAGGTGGACCAGTTCAGCACCTGGTATCTTCTGTGAAGCCATGCTGTTGTGATGGACGCAGTATGTGGTTTAGCAATGTCTTGCGGAAACATGCAAGGCCTTCCCTGAAGGAGACATTGTCTGGATGGGAATATATGTTGTTCTTTAGTACTGAGCGTCTTTCCAGATGTGTAAGCTATGCCATAGGTACTTATGCAATCCCATACCATCAGAGATGTAGCCTTCTGAACTGTGTGCTAATAACTAGCCGGAATGTCCTTCTCCTCTTCAGTTCACAGAATTTTTACACACAGTTGTCTGCAGATTGGTGACCCTCTACCCATCTTTGTTTCTGAAAGACTGTGGCGCTCTAACATGCTCTTTTTATATTCAGTCATGTGACTTGGTAGCAAACTGTTCTTAGTACCCTGTACTAACTTTTTTTGAGATGCATTGCTGTCATTGACATTAAGAGAAAACAAAACTGAGTTGATTGAGAAGGATATACTTACCAGGGCTATTTTCTTTAGCTCGTTGGTGGCTTCAAAATTGTTTGAATCCAGTTCTAAGACCTTTTCGTAATCTATGCAGAAAACAGAACAATTACATGAATACAATATCTGCTTATACGTGAACAGCATTTCTAAATAGACACCTTTTAGAAGAATTTGCAGTTCTGTTAGTGTGCTTGATGGTAGATAGCTTTCCGAAGAAAATGATCCAGTACAGCACAACTGTAAAAATAAATGAATCCCAAGTGTTTAAAGGGGTTTTCCAGGAGTTAACTACTGTATCTGATCGATGGGGGTCCCCGCCGATCAGCTGTTTGAGAAGTTACCGATGCACCCATGAGCACCGTGGCCTTCTCTCAGCTTTTCCTAGGTAAGTGACGTCACGTTCATCGGTCACGTGGCCTAGGAGCATCTCAGCCCCATTCATGTGAATGGGGCTGGGTGCGATACCAAGCACAGCCACTGTACCTTCTCAAACAGCTGATCGGCGGGGGTCCCGAGTGTCAGACCCCCACCGATCGGATACTGATGACCTATCCTGAGGATCGGTCATTAGTATTAAAACCCCAGATAACCCCTTTAAGGCATTTATGTTTCTCTTCGAAATGCAAAGAAACTCATTGGTAGTCTCTTCAAAAAGTTTAAAATTGAACCTTTTTTATCTAAATTGAACCTTTTTTTATCTTTAGAGTATCTAACTTCATAGATAGATATTGTATTCGGGAGTAATGGACATCAAGGCAATGCTAGCATGGTTTTCAAAATGGCTAAACAGGAAAGGATATTTAACATATTTCTATTGTCCGATTAAAGTTATGATGTCATAAGTTTTGATCTTTGGGTTTGGTTGCGGAGATCTCAAAGGGGCAGGAGCATTTAGTTAAAGGGGTTGTCTCATTTCAGTAAATGGCATTTATCATATAGAGAAAGTTAATAAAAGGCACATACTGTACTAATGTATTGGGATTGTCCATATTGCTTCCTTTGTTGGCTGGATTCATTTTTCTGTCAAATTTTACACTGCTTGTTTCCATGGTTACGACCATCGTTAATCCAGCAGTGATGGCAGAAATAGAAAAAAGCTCCGGTCTGGTGACTGGCATCACGGGAGTGCACATAAGCCAGGTCTTTTTACTATATTGTGCAAGCACGACCACAGCTGCCCGATTGTAGGGTGATCATAACCACAGAAACAAGCAGTGTATAATGCGAAGGAAAAATGAATCCAGCCAGCAAAGGAGGCAATATGGACAATCACAATACATTAGTAAGTGCCTTTTATTAACTTTCTCTACATGATAAATGCCATTTGCTGAAGTGAGACATCCCCTGTCCCTCTTTGTTACTAATTGGCTATCCATAGAGAGGTAAATGTGTGATACAAACCCACGAGTGGCACACTATGCTATCTGAGAAGAGGCGTTAGTAGAAGCACAGCACTCAGCTAGGCACTTCTGCTCCTTTTTTCAGCAACTGATTGAAGTTTCTGGACCAGCACCACAACAATCAGAACTTCTGAGATGTCAAAAGTCTGACCATTTAAAAGATATTAAATTGCTTTGATTTATTATCTAGCTGAGGTGCCTTGAAAGCCTGCTTTTCATATATTGATTTTATATGGTTTTGTGGGTTAAACACTGTCAGTGCACTCCCTACCTTACCCAGTAATACACATTAATGATCCTCCCAAACCTTTCTTTTAACACTGAATCTATAATATAAGTTTGTCAGAGCAGGATGGTAGCTCAAAAAGTTACATGCACTGACGAATGTTTAATTTTTGTACAAAAATACTTTGTGTGAAATCATAATAAACAAAAAAAAAAAAAAAACTAATAACACAACCTTCCTTTGCTCCTTGGAAATTCTTCAATGCCAGACGGCAGGCTCCTCTGCGAGCATAAGCTTTCCAGTAACTGCGGTTTAAAGCAATAGCCAGATTGCAGTCTGACTCAGCAACAGCGTACCTATAAAAAGAAAAAAAAACATATGGAAAGAAATTGTTTTCAGCTTTAAAGCAAAACATAAACCATCAAGTCAGCTTGTTCAGGACAAACCCCAGCAGGACAAAACACTTACTTCTTTAGCCTAAAGAACGCAGATGCTCGGTTTGTAGGCAAGACGGCATTGTACGGATCAGCATTCATGCCTCTTGTGTAGCACTGCACAGCGTCATCATACTTTCCAGCCTTAAAATAATTATTTCCCTGAAGTAAAAATGAATAAGTTTTTCAGCTTTGTCTGCATTAGTTTCTTTCCACAGAAACCAAAGTCATCAACAGCCCACCAAAACGCTGATTTTTAGAACCACCAGAGAACTATTACATTTATTCTTTTCATCTTTTTTTGGCCATGAGGAGAGAAAGAGTTTCCTATGCACTGATTTTCTGGTGAGTTTGGGCTTTTAAACATCAGCCATCTAAACAACCTAAACTGCAGTGTAAAGTATGGGCAAGAAACAGAGCAGCAGTCTACACATCTGAATTCCTCAGAAATGCACATGGATTTCAGTATTCAATAGATAAAGTAGACACAGCAAAAGAACTGAGCACAAAAATAGCAGGTGAGCACGACCCAAAAGTGCAGAATACTACGGTACTAAACAAGTAAAACATAAGGTATACCTTTTCTTTTTCTGCTAAAGCCTTTTCTGTATCAATTTTAATGCCATCTTCATCCCCGGAATCAGACTCTGCAGACACTGATTCATTAGTGTTGTCCTCTTTATCAAGCTCCTGCAAGGCTTTGTCCTAAAAATGTAAGACGTATAAATTATGCACTAAAACCTAGCATAAGTGTGGTGACAAATACAGCACATAGAAGTTCACCAAAATTACACAAATCACTACCCCTTTTTAGATGAAGCCAGCATGGAGATCAGGTGATCACTGTTGGGCCATTGTCTCTAGACCCTGATGATCACAGTTGACTGCACTTGCCAGGGAATATATAGCAGTACATGTGGTGGGCGTTAAAAGGTGATATCCCAGGCCAAGTACAGCAGAGCTTGAGGTGCACTTACAGAACAGCTGATTGGCGGGATGTTGGATGTTCTCCTGAGGATAGGCCATTGATACTAAAATCCTGGCAAACCTCTTTAACCCCTTCAGGACTCTGCAATTTTCTGTTTTTGTTTTTCACTCCCTGCTTTCCTAGAGCCATAACTTTTTTATTTTTCCATTCACAAAGCTGTATGAGGCTATGTTTTTTGCAGGACAAGTACTTTTTAATGGCATTTACTATTGTATACAATGTAGTGGGAAGCTGGAAAAAAAATTCGAAATGGAGTGGAATTGGAAAAAAATGTGCAATTCTGACACGGTTTTATGGGTTTTCTTTTTACAGCGTTCCCTAAGAGGTAAAACTGACTTGTTACATTCATTCTCCAGGTCAGTATGATTATGGTGATACCACTTTTATATAGCTTTTCTTTTGTTTTAATACTTAAAAAATAAAAACAGAAAAAAATTTTTTCTTCTTTTCATCGCCATATTCTGACCCCCATAAATGTTTTTTATATTGAAATGTATGGAAATTTGTGAAGGCTCATTTTTTGCTGGGCAATCAATTTTTATTCCATTCTTTTGAGAGATGAAGTGATCAAAAAATGCCAAATTGGTCATTTTGATTTTTTTTTCCATTACGCCGTTTGCCATAACGGGTAAATATTTTTAGATTTTTATAGTAGGGGCGTTTTCAATTTTTTTATTGTTTATTTGTATATTTTTTATTCTAGGGAAGGAGAGTGATTTTAATTTTTATATTTTTTTAAAACTGTTTTTAATTAGGTTTTTTTCACAGGCTTAGCTCTATTACCAGAATAGGCTGCCTTCCCTGACCTCAGGTTGGGGAAGGCAACCCAGGCTGGGAAGTGTTCGGCTCCCAGTTTTAGCTCTCCCAGATGCTGCGGTCACATTTGACCACAGCATCTGGGAAGGGGATAAAATGTCTGCGACTGTCATTACTGCTGATCGCATACACAAGTCCTGGGCCTCTGCTGTGTAAGCCAGCAGAAACTTGCTGGTTATGGCACCCACTGCACTCAAAAGTGAGCTCCATCTTTAAAGACTGGATATCTGAATGTACGGTGGAGGTCTGGAAAGTGTTAAAGGCACCAAATTAGTTTTAATTTTTTTCATTTATACAGCCCTTTCCATGGTGCTGTACAGATATTGGGGGGAATTTATCATTAGGAAAATATTTGAAGTCAGTTTTGCTTCAGTCTGTGTTGGAGTACTTTCTGCCACATTTATCAAACGTCACAGGTTGTTTGATAAATGTGGCTTGTCCTTAAACCTAACACTTCTGTCTAGAGAAGCTCCTCCACTTTTCCTACTCCACCCTCCTCCTGGAGAGAGATTGCGACTATTTTGCGACTTTTTTAAAAAAGTCGCAATGATAAATCTGGAGTGAAACTCATTAACATGGCTAACCACACCCACTTTTCCACCCATATTACAAACTGGAGTGAGTTGTGTACACATGCAAAAACTCGCAAAAAAATGCGCAAAAAAGTCGCAAAAGCCATATCGTGCGACTTTTTGAAGACAGAATTCTGGAGTGAAGTTGTGATAAATCAGGGCCATTGTCTTCACTCCCAATGCTACCATTGGGAATCACATCCTAAATTCTGAATGAACATACCACTGTGTTTTTGGAATGTGGAAAAAACTGGAGAGCCAGAGGAAACTCACTCAAACATGGGGAAAACGTACAAACTTCAAGCAGATGTTGCCTTTGGTCAGATTTGAACCCAGAATCCCATTGCTGCATGGCAACAATACTAACCACCGAGTCAACATTTTTTTTTTATAATTGTATATTTATTGAATATCCACAAATGATCAAAAGACATTTCACAAGCAAATGACATGCAAGTCAAGAAGAGATACAAATCAAGACAAGCAGCTTAAAATAATACAATATAACGTAAAGTAGTACCATCATGTCAAAAATGAATAAAGTTTACCTGAGTAAATGAAAAGTGGAATCTCGTCGTGGAGTCATTTTTCGTATATGGTAGATTAAACACAACAATAACAGTATCTCGAGCATCACATCACATTTAGGTAAGAAGCTACATAGAAGCATAAACACAAAACAAAAAGACAAGGACAGTAGGGGAGAAGGGGAAGAGGAGGGGGGGAACAGTTTGCCAAGAAATAGCCAAATGAATCAAGGCTGGTGTGTAAGCCAATAGTCATCCCACACATCCCAAATAGCGTAAAACTGATCAACCTTATCCTGATAAAGTGCAGTAGAGTACTCCATGGTGCGAATCTCTGTCACCCTAGCATATAGATCAGAGAGTACCGGTGAACTAGTCTGTTTCCAAAACCTAGGGATAAGGCAACACACTGCTGTAAGAATCTGGATTATTAGCTTCCGAGTGTGAATCCTAAGATTACTGGGGAAAATGTTCAAGAGAAACAAAATAGGGTCCATAGGAAAGTCACAGTTAAAAATGTCCCTAAGTAAAGTATTGACAGTTGCCCAAAACTGATGTATATTAGGACATTCCCAAAAAATGTGAAATAGAGTCCCTACCCGGGAGTGACACCTCCAACATTTATCCGACGCTGATGGATGTAACCTATGCAGAAGAGCTGGAGTGTGATACCAGTGCATCAGGATTTATATTGATTCTCCTGAGCTAGTACAGACATGGAGGATTTTACAGCTCTTCTCCATATGAGACTCCAGGTCGAGTCTGGGAGCACTCTGCCCAGATATTCTTCCCATTTTATCATGTACGAGTGTCATATTAACCTATCCGGGCAGGGGTTGACCCCCATGTACCCCACCTCTACAGATACGCTCAAAGGCTATGGGTACAGAAACATAAAGCCCCAAAAAAGTGGTTTGCGCAAAGTTCTAAGCTGCGTATAAAAAAACACAGCTTCTGATGGCAAATCATATTTTGACTGTATAGCAGAGAAGGACAGTAGCTCCCTAGTGTATGGGTCCACAATATCCGCAAACTGTAAGACCTTAGCCCGAAACCACGCCTTTGTGGCCGTACCCATGAGACTAGATGGGAGCGAAGGGTGATATAGGAAGGAGGTCATCGCTGAGTTACGGGAAGCCAAGGGAAACTTAGCACTACATGCATGTCATATCATTTTGGTACATCTCATAGGACCCAAAAGTTCTCTATCCTGAATAGTTGTACAGGAACCAGAGTAAGGAGTTAGGATGGACCGGGGCCAGCCATAACCGCTCAATCTGCATCCAGATAGAGAAAGGGTGCAAGGAGGCCCAGGCCGGCACAAAACGCAATTGGGCTGCCCAATAGTATTTAATAAAATCCGGTACTCCCAGTCCACCCTAACCCCGACTGGCTAAAAGGACTGACCTAAAAATCCTGTGTCTCTTGTGTGCCCAGATAAATTTGAGTATGTGGGATTGAAAGGACCGAAGGTCCCCCAAGGGGGCTGGAATAGGCAGGGTCTCAAAAAGATACAGAATCTTCAGCAATATGGTCATTTTTATGGCTACAATACGCCCTAGTAGGGAAAGTGGTAATGACTGCCATTTAGATAGAAGCAATTTAATCTCACAATACATAGGAGGGAAATTATGCTTTTAAAGGTCAGCACATCTTGAGGTGATGTTAACTCCTAGATAACGTAGGGCATCCTTCTTCCAATGGAAGTGATAATTATTCTGTAAAAGTGCAAGACGGGCTTCTGGGATGTTAATCGGTAGCGCCTCCGTTTTGTTAGTATTTACTTTATAACCCGACAAATGGCCATATTCCCGTAAAACAGTCTGGAGCCATCAAAGAGAGCCATCTGGAGCCATCAAAAAGCCATCAAAGAGAGACCGCATATGGGGGAGCAACAAGTCTTGAAATGTTTTATAGTATTTATATGTGAACCCATCAGGTCCTGGAGATTTCTCCTCAGGGAGATGTTTAATCACCTCCAATATCTCCTCAGCAGCAATCGGCTCATTAAGGGCTATTTTGTCTGGGGATGATAGGGTGGGAAGGTTACAGGACTTCAGGTATGAATCCAGCAAACGGTCTCTATCCTGGGGGTTCTTAGGCAAGTCATTGGTTAGATTATACAGGTCTGAATAATAAGAGGAGAATCGCTCTGCTATCTCCCTGGGGTCGTATGTCACCGAGCCATCAGCTCTCTTAATGGCCCCAGGGCCCGATTGCAAAGAGGACTGTCTAAGTTGCTTAGCCAACAAAGAATGAGGTTTATTTCCCCATGCGTAATAACGCTGGCGAGTGAACAATAGCATTTTATCCACCTTAGAATGGGCAATCTTGCTCAAATGGGCCCTAACATCTATAATCTGCCTGAGAGTTGGAATTGAGGGATGGGCATACATACGTTCTTCCAATCTACTTAAGTGGGACCTAAGGGCCCGAGCAGTCTCCTGGGAATCCCTCTTTATCCTAGAGCCTAAAGCAATGTAATGACCTCTCATAACCGCTTTATGCGCCTCCCATAGAGAGCCAAGATTCTCAACAGATCCCTCATTAAGATCTAAATATTGCCTGAGACATTCACGGAGCTCATTACGGGACAGGGTGTGTTTGAGGAGAGAATCATTGAGGCGCCAATGACATCTACGGGCGTGACCAATCCCCCCCGTCAAGGTTAATCATCACTGAAGCATGATCGGACCACGTGATGTTCCCCATAGTCGCCCCTTTTAAGATCCATAATGTGGAGATAGTCCTCAGGAAATAGTCTATGTGTGTGTGTGTCCCAACATGCCACATTCAACATAGTAATATCCTACAATATTTGGTTTTACAACATGAAGACATCATATATATTAGATATTATATATTAAAACTATTGTGCTGTTATGTCACAAAGGGTTACCTGTTTTTCTAGCTGTGTGACTGGTACTTTCACTTTGTGCCGGTCATCTAATAAACCCTATCTCTAGTTTACTAAGAGGTCATAAACACTTATTTAGACACATTCTTATCAGTAAGGTAAGATCTGTGCTATAATGAGTGTTTATAAGTTCAGAGATCAGAAGCCCGTCAGCTGAGCTGTCTGACAGAACAGAGAGAAAATCCAGATCCTACTATTAGATAAACTCAGACCTGTACAGAGAAAGGGGCTCAGAATTTCCGTATAAAGAGCAATTGAAAAAAATGATTTTTAGCTCAAATTGTGTACAATACTGTAGTAAAAAAAATACCCCCAAAGGTGTACAAAGCCTTTAATGTTCTGAATATTTTATAATATATTACTGGCCAAATCAGAAAGGTTTATATGTAGCATACACAAGATTAATGCAACAAAGTGAATATTCATCAACAGTCACAATTCAAATAAATACTACAAAATGCAATACTCCATATAACATGGTTTCAGAATATGCCTCTGTATGTAGGAAAAATGTATGATACTATATGTACTATTATGGCTTACCACATCCAGCTTGTCCCAGTAGTTGTAGTCATGTAATTTTCTTTTGGGGTTTTTGTTCTCTTCATTTTTCTTACTTTCAGTAGACACTTTACTTCTGCTCTTTTTCTTTTTTCTATAGTCTTTGTTCCTAATTGGTGGTAGTGCCTAAATGAAATGTAGTTTAACATATTACTGCATGATACCAAATGTTTCAGTCTTACAGCAGCCATATATTGAGTGACAGGTGAGTTGAAAAAAAACTATAAATGCATTTGGGTCAACTTTTTATACTTTATACTAAATGCCATTTGATCCGGAGATAGGAAAAAACATTTATGGAAAAAAAAAATCTTTCTAAATCTCTAATGACAGATGAAGAGATTCATTGATGAACATTTTAACACCGTCATTACCAGTCACTCTATATATTTCCTACATCAATGCAACTCCAAATCCTGTGGGACCAGGTTCCACAACTGTACAGTTCTGACTAATATGAGAACTTTACCTTCTTATTTGGAGATTAATTTCTTGTATTCTCTATAAGGACCACGTACAGAAGGTTATCACACAGGCTTTTCTTGCAGTGCTCAAAGGATTCAGACCCACCTCCTGGTGCTCCAATTTGCATATGAATAAAAACACATATCTCTGCAGCTGTTTATTGTTTTAATCGGCATTATGAGCCCTACCAGGCAGTATGCCACGTTTAATAGAGTTGATCCTTGGTACAGAAGCGCTTTAAAGTACTGACAGATACAACATCTGGTGATGGGTCAAGAATTCTGCTTAATGAAGACAGAAAAGCAACTGTCTGAGAACCGTCAGAACTGTGTAAGTTTGCCAAATGCGCATCTAGCAATAGCACATATCCCATCGTCAACTGAAAGGATAAATGCACCCGCCTGGTAATGACAAATACAGCATCAGGAAGTAGTGCCAATAATTGTAGGGAACAATGTGGCCACCTAGTAAATGACAGATCTGCATAGGTCTGTCAGATACCGCATCTAATGATAGCGGCATTACCCCACTAAATGAAAGTGGTGCAGTGGTTGGTAAAAACCAGAATGACGTAGACTTGACAGAAACAGAATCTCATTCTAGTGCGGGCACTCCACCCTTGAAGGGCAATGCAGCTGTCTGGTGCACATCAGTACTATGTAGGGTTGGTAAATACAGCAACCAGTGATTATTCCGACCTGTAAAGTTCTGAGGCGCTCCAGGCAACAGCATTACTTCATTTACTAAAAGCGAGATATGCTAGAGTTCCCTGCACTGCAAGCCGCTGATTCAGCAATGTAGTCCCATTATTCTCAGATATAACTTTAAGAGGGGAATACCCCTTTCCTCTGTGCTTAGAGATTTAGCCCCAACATATCTTCCATTTGCAGATATATAGCCAACACCTAAGGATGGTAGCACCTCTGTCATGGGATTGACAAGTGCCGTAGGATTCTCCTGTTCTTATGTCATGTACTGCAGACATACCTACCTCTTCACTCACGACCGTCTGGTTGCTTAGCTTGGCATCCTTCTGTTTGATATCCTTTTCCCAGCTTTCTAGCTCTCTCATAAAGTCCTGCAACTCCTCAGCATTTTGCTTCATTTGTAACTGAAGTTCAACTGCTTTGTTTGGAGACGACATGGTGGCGATGTGCCTTGAAAATACAAACGTGCATGTTATACAGGTTTCTATCTACCACCTGACAGGAAGAAAGGACAGCTCTGCTATTACTCCGAACACCTATGGTAAGAAGTAAGAGCCCAACATCTAAAGCATTAGATAGCCTGGCATCTGTTTGATATCCCTCTTACATAGAATGTGTTGGACATTTATGTGGCCTACTCATGTAGTGGGAGCTAACATCACTCTGCTGAATGATGGCTGCCTCTGTACACTCTAGTCAACAATATGTAATCATCTCCTATCCTGAGGATAGATCAATAATATAAATTCCCGGATAACCCCTTTAAATACTGTCTCATATAGAGGAGACTAAAAAGTTTGTCCGGGTGTTTAATATTGATGACCTACCCTCAGAATAGGTCATTGATATCAGATCAGCTGTTTGAGGAGGCCGTGGCTGTCCGGTGAGTGCTGGGGCCTGGTCCAAGAGCAACTCTGTCCACTGGATAGTGGCTGTGCTCGGTATAGCAGCTCATCTCTATCCACTTGAACAGGACTGAGCTGCACCTAGAATATATGATCGAAAGTAGCCAAACGCTGTACTCAATTGTCTCCGGGACTCCCATAGACATGAATAGAGTGGCAGTTTGCATGCCCAACTTGCCGCTGTGCTAATTTTGGTGCACTTCGAGGGGCATGGGGTACCCATTCCTGTTACTCCTCTCCCCTCTGCCAATTCCTTCACTGGCTCCCCATTGCCCAGCGAATTTAGTTCAAAATACTAACAAATACATACAAGGCCGTCCACAACCTGTCCCCTCCCTACATCTCAGAGCTACTTTGCCGATACATCCCCACACGTAATCTCCGATCCTCACAAGACCTCCTTTTCTTCTATTATCACCTCTTCCCACAATCGCCTCCAAGATTTCTCCCGTTCATCCCCCATACTCTGGAACTCTCTACCTCAACATATCAGACTCTCATCTTCACTGGAATCCTTCAAAAGAAACCAGGAAATTCACCTCTTCAGACAAGCCTACAACCAGTGACCCTGCTGCCTCTATACCGCTATGACTATCTTCTACCCTCACCTACTGTGTCCTTCTCCCATACCATGTAGATTGTAAGCCCTCACAGGTAGGGCCCTCTCTCCTTGTGTACTAGTATGTAACTCGTCTTGTTCATGCTTAGTGCAATTGTCTGTATTATGTATGTGCGCCCCTCATCATATGTACAGCGCCATGGAATGAATGGTGCTTTAATAATAAATAATAATATAAACAATGCTGGCCAATCCAAGAGCAGGACTGGACAAATAGGAAGTGACTTGGGCTACCAATGCAAAAGGTAGTCTGAGAAGTGGTGTGACCATCTTGGATGGTAGAAGATCTGCAACTAAAAAGATGAAAAGGATGTCACAAGGTAAGTGTTCTGTTCATTCCCTAGTTAATTAGATTTTTTTTCTTTAATGTCTACGGAAGGCTGATGTCAGGGTAAAGAACGTTCAGGCATGTTGTATTCCATTGTGCTTGATGCTTTGCTCCTGCATGAGATAAGCTGCTGTCAGAGGCACCTCACTGAACATAGTACATGTATAGGGGAGTCAGGAGGAACAGATGCAGGCCTTATATAAACATTTAACAGGTCATTTATCAAACTGGTGTAAAGTACAACTGGCTTAGTTGCCCATAGCAACCAATCAGATTCCACAGCTCCTTTGGAAAATGAAAGCTGGAATCCGATTAGTTGCTATGGTCAATCACTATGTAGTCCCAGGCAAAAATACAACCGCACACAATTAGTAAATAGGTTTCAAACGATCTGTTTTGAACCCAGGAGGCCAATTAGTCATTCCAGGTCATACCCCATCCCTCCCTTCAGCAGTGTTCTGTACACACCATAAGGATCACAGAGAAAAGCAGCGCCATGTAAAATACAGTCACCTGACGACACACAGGCTGGAATACTGCAGTTCTACAGCCACTCTTACATACAAGCTAGGGTGATATAAGTACACATGTCTGACACTTACCTCCACCTCCTCACTCAGCGCTGCTCTACTATCACTTCCCATTCACTGCCTCCCGGCATGCTCTGCGCCCACGCAGTAACTATAGAGACCAACGTCGCCGTAGTTAGGATAGCACCTCCGAATTATACAACAGCGCACCCCAGCGTCCATGCGAGGGTACTGTTCCTTATCCTATACATAGGCAGATAACATAGAAAACGTCAGATGCTGAAGTGGAATTTCAGGATATTTGTTTTGCCCCAAATAAAAATGGCTGAAAGTGTTTCACGTGACAATAACGTCACGGCATCACGTGGAAACGTTCCAAGATGGCAGCTTCCTGTGCAGGTTCAGATGGGATCGTAAGATAGCTGTAAAGGTGAGAGGGGGACAAATGGAGGAAGACAGATCGAGACATGGACAGCATGGCTACCCGCTGTTCCCGGACAGGCAGAGCTGGGAGAACCAAAGGGACCCGATCGAATCTAAATCCTGCGGAGCGAACCATAAGTGCCAGAGGATGCTGCGGCTGACCATGGAAACCAGTAGGTGTGCTGTGGCTGTATTCACAGTGTATGGCAGTGTGTCCTCCAACCAGGGCTCCGGGGAATCCTGGGGTTCAGTACCCAGAGCACCTGCTGGCACACAGTGACTGCAATGTAACCAATCAGCTTGAGCTTTTCTTATTCCGAATGAGCTATAAAAATGAAAGGTAGAATCTGACTGGTTGCTGCAGATAACTAAGCCAGTATTCTATTGCACCAGTTTTGATAAATCTCCATGGTGTCTTACCACTACCATTTTCTTGATTGCATTTTCCCCTATCAAGAAGGTGATGTCAAAACGCCACATCTGCAGCATGCTGTGTTTTCAAAAGAAACAAAAAAACATAACAATTTAAATTACAAAGTAACAAAAACACTAGGGGCAAAAAAATGCCTGTGTGTCAGACATTTCACATTTCCCATAGACCTTCAGCTAACATCTGGTGCTGGTGTTTTTACTGTAGAAAAATGCCCATTTGTTCTGTGTTTTTCCCCTTTTTTGCGTTTGCGTCCAGATATCACTGTGCAGTCTAGTGAGTTCTAAAATACAGATTATTACTGTCCCTAACGTTAGACCGCTGAGGACTGTGATTGGCTGCAGCGGTCATGTGATATATACCGGTAGGTCACCACTGCAGTCTGTAAACAAACAGCGGGAGGACCAGACCAGCGTCATATAATGAGTATAAGATCATGATTTTCTTGTCATAGATATTGACTTATCTCAGACAAACCCTTTAAAAGGGTTATCCAACCCCTATAATGACCCCTCCCAATGCCCAGGCCCCTGATATAGGTTATAAGTACCCCGCTCCCCGCGTCGCTTTTGATGCACGGCCGCCGCTGCATCTCATCTGGCAGTGGGGAGACAGCCAATAGCAGGCCGCGACGGGGCTGAGCCTCTCTAGCATCACCCGCTAGGGGTGCCAGGGAGCGGGGTAAATGTAACCTATATGAGGGATCCAGACATTGTTGGGTTGCATAACCCCTTTAATGATAAACATTGGGATTTATGTGTTTATCTGGTGCTTTGGGCCTTTTCCAGTTGAGGATCCCTAGAGGCATGTGATGTGAAGCCACCCTGCCACTTCTGCATCTTCAGAAACTGTGACCTCCACCCAACAACCCTAACCCCGAAAAACACAAGGGACCACACTGTCCCCCAAAATGTAGCCTTTTCCTAATGGCTACTTTTCACGGCCTGCTGCTGGTGAATCTGCAAATGGAGTCACTCCTCTCTAATCACTTATACGTATATCCATCTGATTTATAAGAATATTGAGTATCAGTGCTGACTGTAACAGATTGCTTTTACTGCTCATCAGGTCCATATGCCAAGCTGCTGTTAGATGCCATGAAGCTGTCTGGTTGGTAAGTGTCTATTCTGAACCAATATAATTCCTTCATATTCCATTGCAGGTAGGTATCACCCAGGTGAGTGACTAATTCACTAGATGTCTGTGTTTCCTAATGGTGAGTAAAGGGGTTCTACTGGATTAGGTTACTTTTCACATTTACATTTTTGCTGGATCCGTTATGGATCAGCAAAAACGCTTTCATCATCATACTACAACCGTCTGCATCCGTTATGAACTGATCTGGTGTTGTATTATCTCTAAAATAGCCATGACGGATCTGGCACTAAAACCATTGTAAGTCAATGGGCGCCTGATCCGTCTTTTGTGTCCGAGAAAACTGATCCGGGACCATTGACTTACATTGTGTTTCATGCTAGATCGGTCTTGCTCCGCATCCCAGGACGCACTCAAAAATGCTGCTTGGTATGAGAACGCAACCAAACATAACGGAATGCATTCTGGTGCACTCTGTTCTGTTCAGTTTTGACCCCATTGACAATGAATGGGAACAAAATGGAAACGTTTTCCTCTGGTATTGAGATCCTATGAAGGATCTCAATACCGGAAAGGAGAAACGCAGATGTGAAAGTAGCCTTAGAAAAACATGGTTGCTTTGATACAAATATAAGTAAAATCTTCTAACATAGGGCACTTGAGTATATCATAGACCCATCTCTGCTCCACTTAGGCCGAGAGGGCTCACAGGGGTAAGGGAAATACAGTATGGACTCTGATTATCGCTTTTTAGAGGATCACAGCATAATTTCAATGCCTAAAAGATGTGCTAATGCCTTGGTGACAGGTTCACTTAAAGGGATTCTGTCAACTAGCTTTTGCGTATAGAGCCATTTATAGGGTCTGCCAGATCTCCTATAGAATGTCCGCAATATACCTTTGCCATAGATATGTATGTTTTAGTTTATTAATATGCAAATTACCTCTGAAAAGAGCCACATGGTCAGTCCGTTCTCTGAGGCTGATGTCAGTACAGGGATGGAAGACCGGACGGGCATTTACGTCAGGAGTACAGGCGCGTACACAGAGTCCTCTGAGTGGTGTCGAGGGGACTGTGGGATACAGGGCGTTGCTGGGCTCCATCAGAATGAGCGCGGCTGGGCTCCAGAGAGGTTAGGAACAGCACCTTGGGCTCTTTTCAGAAGTAATTTGCATATTGATAACATCGATTTTCTGAATAAACTAAAGCATTCATATCTATGGCAAATGTATATTGCCTTGGAAACTAATTGGAGCCCCACGATTTCACTGCAGGGGCTCCAATTGGAAGACAGCAGGAGCTGCATCCCACTGCCTTGCCTCACAGATGCCGCAATCAGTGTTGATCCCAGCATCTGACATATTAAATAGTGGGGTTCGGCCCGATCGCGTTCCTCGTCAGTGCCACTGAGTGCCTGCTGTATTATACAGCCGACATCCGCTGCTTATGGAGCAGGTTCACTGCACCAGCCCGCTCCATACTTTCCCTTGACCACATGACATACCAGTACAGCACGGTGGTTGAAAGGGTTAAATCATTCCTTGAGTTCATATCATTTGGAAATCTGGTATCTAGGATATGTGTCCAAAATGCTTCTCTCATATACAGCATATGCTGTCAATCTCTGCCTCTCTTGGAGTTTTCTACAAATAAAGGGGGTCATTTATCAAACTGGTAAAGTAGAACTGGCTTAGTTGCCCATAGCAACCAAACAGATTCTGCCTTTCGTTTTTCAAAGGAGCTGTCCAAAATGAAAGGTGGAATCTGATTGGTTGTTATGGGCAACTTAGCCAGTTCTACTTTACACCAGTTTGATAAAAAGTTTTACTACAAACACATGTTAGCGATAATCTGCCTGATTATCTGCTATTGTATTATAAGCTTTAGACATTGGATTTTTTCTGTTTTTCACTTGCTGGGAGTTGTAGTTTCCCATCAGCTGGCATGCTGAAGGTTGCTGACCCCTGGTCTGAATATATAACAGTAAATGCCATCAGAGTGGTGTACTGTGGATATAAATGTATTCCGGTCCTGCAGAAATAACTTTTACATGAAAGTGTATTGTCTTTTCAGTGCAGTTTCCAGAGACCGCCATTTTTCTTGTGAGGATTGTGATGGATCAGTAAGTGGAGGCTTTGACGCGGATACATCTGAAGTAAGTGAGGGCCTTACACAATATCATTATGTCAGATGTATTTCCTCGTCTGGAGGGGCTTGATAATGAAAAGCCAGAAAAGTTTATTCACCTCACTGATTCCCCATCGCTCCAACTCTGCTCCACATCCCGCTCCTGGCCCGTCACACAGGAAATGGTTTGGAATGCCCAATCCTTGGTTGACTGTGCCAAGCCATCTCCTGTGTGTCGAGCCGGGACCAGAAAGTGGAGAGCAGCAAGGACCAGGCCAGCAATGGAGATGAATTAGTAGGGTGAGTAATCTGTCAGGTGTGTTTTGTGTTTTGTTTTGTTTTTTGTTTTTTTTTACCCTTTCTGGTCCTTTTTAAAACAAACTTACCTCCAAAGTAACATATTTTTTTGACCTCCCTACAGATTGTGCTGTGTCAGAATAACATTCACAATCAATCACACATGAACCGCGTGGTGACACATGAGCTGATTCATGCATTTGACCACTGCCGTGCACATGTCGATTGGTTTAATAACGTTCGCCATTTAGCGTGCTCTGAGGTAAGCATGACATTTATGAAGATAGTGCAGGAGATTTATCAAACTGGTGTAAAGTAGAACTGGTTTAGTTGCTCGTAGCAACCAATTAGATTCCACCTTTCATTTTTCAGAGCTCCTTTGGAAAATGAAAGGTGGAATCTTATTGGTTGCTATGGGCAACTAAGCCTGTTCTACTTTACACCAGTTTGATAAATCTCCCCCAATGTATTTATACTTATCTGGGGTTAAGCAGTGTCTACTGCATGTTCACAGTAGATCTTTGTGAACATGCATCTGTGTTACACCAGTCGTACTGGGAGTGCTGTGGTGGTTGCGACATGTTGTATAGGCTCTTTTTTTTTTTTTTTTTTTTTCCCAAGACGATTACTGATAACATTTACCATTAACAGTAATTGTCATTTGTTTAGGATTATAAAACATCTGTTCCATCTGTTGGATCGTGTAAGCAGTAAAAGGGAATATCCACCCAAAACATAAAAATTGAAAAACGGCATGGTGGTACTTCCTGTTGTCATGTTTTTCAAAATCGACATCCACAACAAAACAGAAAAATGCCAATATCGCTATAAAATTTCTCATTTCATCATAGAATTTTCTTAATGGTGTAGAAAATTTCCCACAATATGAATTTCTCAGTGGGACAGAACATCACAGGAAATAGATATTCGTGTATTCAGTTTATAGTACATATGACCCTTATCAGATTGGGACAGAATATTTAGTTTAATGGGCTGCTTAAAGTGTCACTGCACTGCCCCCACTTTCCTCCAGATCTAATATCAGATATGGAGAAATGATCAGGCGCTGTATTGGCACAGTTGCCATGGCAATCATACAGTGCACAGCAAGTCTCATGCACGGATCCTAGACTCCCTGGGCACTTGTGTCACCCAGCATTCGTAATTTTCTCTCCATACTCTATGTGAGACTGGAAGGCAGAGCAAAGTGGCACAGTAAGAGACCCTACAGCAGGGGTGCACAACGTTTTCTGATTGGGGGCCAAATTGCCAGACTAATCCAATGATGAGGGATGAAAATAAAATTTAAAAGGGTATTAAAAACTGAAATACTGTATTTATACAATATTGAACACACAGTACATACCATTAATGTCTAGTTAGAGTTCCAGGACTCCCATCTAATGGGAGAATACATGAAAAATACATGTGAGCAGCCACAAGACATTACTAGATGGTTGGGGGCCGCACAGAATGGTATCAAGGGCCGAATGTGGCCCCCGGGCCGCAGGTTGTGCACCCCTGCCCTACAGTGATGGCAACTGGGGACGTTGTGAAGATTTGCTGCTCCTCTTGGTGACGCAGTTTTCCAGGAGTACAACATTGATGACCTATCCTCAGTTTACATTTTGTGTTTTCTTGTAGATCAGAGCTGCCAATCTCAGTGGAGACTGCTCGCTTAGTAATGAAATTAGCCGCTTTAATTTTGGCTTGAAACAACATCATCAGGTATGTCCCGAAAAGTTACTGGTGTATATATGTAGTGTTTGTCGAACAGTATGTGAATGGGGGCAGTGGGGACATTGATGCCTGCCTTCTGGCACAGAAACTTTGTAAGTGATGGCTCAAGTCCCATTTTGAACAAAAAAAATATGATTTTTTTTTGCCCCATTTTTAACCCACAGTCGGCACTTTTCTAAAAAGTGGCAGGGCGTGGGCAGGCTGGGTAAAGCCTACGCTTCCCGGCAAATTTAATAATATTTGTACTAAAAATTACAGTAGAAATCTCCATCGGATCCTTGCTGCAGGAACCTAACACGAGAACTGTGCCATAACGGCCACCATAAAATTCATGGAGTGCAGGTTCCACATACATGCTGGGTCCACTCTGCCTTTTATCATTTTTGGTGCCAAAAATGGCCTCCATTAAATTCAAGAGAGAGCAGGCTACAGCTTTATACTTACACTAGTTAAATTCAGCCTATGGGACAGACAGCCTGGTCAGGGGAGCAAGACTAACTCGAGTAGCCACAGCTCCAGGACAAACGGCAAGGAAAAAGGAGGTTAGGGGCCGCTCAGACGGCTGTAGTATTGCGGATCCGCAATACCACGGATGCCGCCCGGCGTCTATTCCGCAATTTGCAGAACACACGGCCGGGCGCCCCGTTCAAAATGCCTATTCTTCTCCGCTGTTGCGGACAAGAATAGGACATGTTCTATAATTTCACACAACCTTAGTCAGCACATCCCATGTCGCCTCGCCTTGATGTTTGGCAGACAGGCCCAAATAATTTTGTACAAAATGTATTTGCCAAATAAGCGTAGCAGTAGCACCAGAATATTTTCTATGGCATTTTTGTACTTTATTTGGTTTGCAGAGTGCTGTTGCATTATATGTATTTCTTTTTCCTTTGTGTTTCTAGCCATGGCAGCGTTCACCTGCACACTGGGATGTGCTGACTGACCCCCTTTTTTTCAGTTGTTCTGATCTGGAGGTGTGGCTACTCCATTTAGTCTTGCACTCCTGACCAGCCTGTCTGCCCCATAGTCTGATTTTAATTAGTGTAAGGGCTTGTTCACACGGCTATTCACTCGGATACTGACTGTGGGGCTTCAGCTTGCGGATCACGGACCCATTGACTTCAGTGGGGTTCGTGATCTGCATCGGACTGTCTGCACCGCAAAAAAAAAAGAACAAATTCTATTTTTTGTGGTGCAGATGCACAGACAGAAACACCACGGAAGCATTCCACAGCCTTAGGGCTCATGCACACGGCCGGTGCACCCCTGTTTCTGCCCGTGCCTCCGCACCGCAAAAAATTAGTGCATGGACTACTTTTTTGCGGTGCTGACTGTGGGATGCGGATCGCGGACCCCATTCAAGTGGCAGCAAATTGCGGTCCACAGCACGGGCACTGCCAGCACATTTTCGTGTGCATGAGCCCTTAGACATTTATTCATAGCCACAGGATATTGTCTTAGAAAGGTAAGATGGAAGAAGCATGCATTATTGCACTTCTGAAGAATACATTGAGATATTTTGTAAGTAAAAAAGGTGATTTCTTGTAGAATTTCTAAACTAACGTGAGGACAACAGTAGATTTAATTCGGGAAATATGACCATGATTTTTTATGTAAGCTAATATTCCCTTATCTCCCTCCCAGGCCTGTGTAAGAGACCGCGCCCTCCGCTCTATATTGGCCGTCAGGCAGATCAGTCGGGTGGCCGCAGAAAAGGCCGTAGACGACGTGTTCGACTCATGTTTTAATGATTATGAACCATTTGGTCGAATCCCTCACTGTAAAAGGGACGCAGACATGGCATACAGAGATTTTAAAAAGCGAGAAAGATATTATGCAAACCTTTGAGCTACGCAAAAATGACACCTAAATAAATTCTTACGATGATCCAGTAATCATGAATCAGAATCGCACACCTCAAGCAGAAAAGCCTCAGTGCTTGTGATGGAAAGTTTTAAGCTATGTTTGCGTGTATTGTATGTCTTTTTTAATTTTATATATTTAGTTCTGTGATTTATAAAATTGATTAATGTTTTGCTGGTAATATACTACACAGAGTTTATTTCTGGTTGCTTCCTGAAAGTATTTCTGTATTTGTCAATGCAGAGCATGGAAATGGGTTAGAAATACCTGAGCGGGGTTATGTTCTCCCCAGTCTATGGTTTAATTTGCTTCAAACTAATACAGTCATAAAGGGGTTATCTGGCCTTGGAGCTGGAGCTGCTGTGATGGCAGAGGCCTGTTATTGAGCTCAGCGGTCATAGGACCAAGCTGTTTCCTGGTCCTATGGGGACGGGAATGAAACAGTGGTGGTAGAGAGGACAGGTGAGTGGGTTTTTATGCTCAAGAGCACAGGTTAGGACCCCCAGGGGTTGTTGGCTCCATGTATGGAAAACACCTTTAAATCTATGCAAGCCAAGTCCTGCACTTGGGACCTAAAAATAGAGGACATTACACTGAAATGGGTTTTTCCCAAAGTGCACCTGTCTACAGAATAGTTGAACAATGTATGATTGCTGGTGGTCTGAACGTAGGGACCCCACCTATCATATGAAGGGGATCCCGTGTGTGAATGGAGTGGTAGTGTATGATCACCATCTCATTCACTTCTATTGAAGTGGTGAGAAACCTGCTCAGCTATCTCTGTTTGTCCCATAGACTGTACATGGAGCAGTGGTCATACATGCAAGCTACTGCTCCGTTCACACTAGGGACCCCATAGTAATTCAAGTGATTGTACCCCCAGCAATGACAGATTTATCACCTATCTTCTGAATAGGAGATACATGTTGTTTGTGGGAAAACCCCTTTTAATTTGCTGGCTTTATTCATTGTTACATTCATGGGTTTTTGTTTTTTTTTTATTATTTTTTATTTATTTAAAGGGCTTTTCTGAGATCTTTTCTGGATAGGTCATCATCATACGATAGGCGGTGGTCTGACACCCTGGACCACTGCTGATCAGCTGTTTGAGAAGGCACTGGCCCTTGTAGTAGTGCCACAGTCTTCTCACAGTTTTCCCTAGGCCTTGTGACATCATTTGCCTTGGTCACATAGCCTAGGTGCAGCTCAGCCCCATTGAAGTGAACCGGACTGAGCTGCGATAGCAAGTACACACTGCTCCATATGTGAGACAATAGCCTATACTTCTGGAAGGTCTGCCCTTTCCCTGGGTGTCTCCTACTCTTTCTCTGAGTTTTTATGAGTGCGGGACAATAGCCCTGCGAGTGGCCCGACGTGCACACCATAATTGTAATCAATGATGATGTGCGCTCCCGTGCGCACAATCGATGCCACTCCAGGACATATAGCCCGCTCACGGACCGTATGTCTCAGAGGGCATACGGTCGTGTGAAAGGGGCCTTAAAGGGTTGTCTCACCACAGATGGCCCCTTTAAAAGGCTGTGGACACCTTTTGGAAGGATTATTCTATAATTACATTCTAAATTCTAAAATTGCTCAGCCCTTTTTGTCTGCACAGATGTCAGTCTCTGTCAGATAAAGCCCGGGTGGCTCACTTATCTCTGAACTCCTGACATTAACTACAAATACACAGAGACTGACATCTGTACAGCACACAGCAAAGGACTGAATTTTTTTAAATAAATTACCAGTTGAAAAAATTATTTTCAGCCCAATTTGAGTAGAATGCAATAATTAAAAATAAATTGTCCCCCAAAGATGTCCCTAGCCTTTCCCAGTCCCCACACTGTGCCATTATAGTATGGTGTGGATGGTTCCCTGCACCATGCCGTACTATTATGGTGCAGGCTCAGGAGCTCTGCCATTTGCAAGGGATGTAAGTTTTGCCCCCCTTCTGCTACAGATGGGATAATAATTAATAGGGTTTTCTCTGAATTTGATATGGATGGCCATTCTCAGGATAGGTCATCAATATCAGCTCTGCGGGCTTTCCACTCTCAGAAGCTGATCACCTGTTTGAGGAGGCTGTGGCACTTCCGTGAGTGCTGTAGTCACCTTGCAGTTTACCAAGCACCATCTATTGGTAGTGGCCATGCTTGATATTGCAGATATACTGGTAGGGAACTAATATTGTGAGCCCCATTGGGGACAGTATGATGCTAATGTCTGTAAAGCGCTGCAGAATATAGCAGCGATATATAAGTGCGTAAAATAATAATTGCAGCCCATACCCATTCACTTGAATGAGACTGAGCTGCCCCTAGGCCATTTGACCAATAAACGTGATGGTACATGGAAGGTTGCAGTGCTCAGCGGAGTGCCGCAGCCGTTTGAAGGGGCGTTGCTGACAGTCAGATATGCCTTCAACATGAGGTTAGGCCACCAATAAGAAAACCTTGAAAACCCCTTTCAGAAAAGCTCAGCTCAATGGTACCACGAAAACATTTTTTAAAACGGTACAGTTCTTTAAAGGGAACCTGTCACCTAAAAAATACCTTCCAAGCCGCCAGCATTACCTTAAAGTAGCCAGTAGTAGGTTTCTAAAGCTCCTTTTCTTCCTCCGGTCAGCTGTGCCAAAATCTTGAAAAATAAACTTTAATCCTCTGAATTCGCTATGTCACAGCAGAGTTTGAAGTCAAGGGGGCAGCGGCCTCCTCGCTTCAAGTCAGGATAACCGCGCCCCCTTTCCCTGCCCCTAAGCCTCTGATTGACAGGCAGTTCACTAAAGCCAGGGCCGGCCTTAGGGGTGTGCGACCTGTGCGGTTGCACAGGGCGCTTCACTCCCGGCCAGTTAAGGGGGCGCCCTGCCAGAGCGCCCCCTTAATGGCCCGGCCGTGCCCTGCAAGTGCGGCGGTGGGGCAGAGGGAGATGAGCGCTTCCATTGTGGAAGCGCTCATCTCCATAGTCTGCCTTTGGAGATGCGGGCAGGGGAGGGAGAGGCGTCTCCCCTGCCCGTTCCTCTGATAGGCTGCAGGCCCTAGGCCTGCAGCCTATCAGAGGCCAGCTCAGGCGACGCGATGACGTCATCGCGCCGCCCGAGCCGTACAGCGCTGGACACAGGCCGGAAGAGGCCTGCATCGCATCGCTGCTGGAGGTAAGTAAGTGTTTATTTTTTTATGGGGGCATTTTTATTGGCACATGGGGGGCACTGGGGGCATTTTTTACTGGCACATGGGGGCACTGGGGGCATTTTTACTGGCACATGGGGGTACTGGGGCATTTTTACTGGCACAAGGGGGCACTGGGGGCATTTTTACTGGCACATGGGGGTATTGTGGGCATTGTTACTGGCACATGGGGGCATTTTACTGGCACTGGGGGCATTTTACTGGAACAAGGGGGCACTGGGGGCATTTTTATTGGCACATGGGGGCATTTTACTGGCACATGGGGGCACTGGGGGCATTTTACTGGCACTGGGGGAATTTTTACTGGCACAAGGGGGCACTGGGGGCATTTTTACTGGCACAAGGGGGCACTGGGGGCATTTTTACTGGCACAAGGGGGCACTTGGGGCATTTTTACTGGCACTGGGGGCATTTTACTGGCACAAGGGGGCACTGGGGGCATTTTTACTGGCACAAGGGGGCACTGGGGCATTTTTATTGGCACATGGGGGCATTTACTGGCACTGGGGGAATTTTTACTGGCACAAGGGGGCACTGGGGGCATTTTTACTGGCACAAGGGGCCATTGGAGGCATTTTTACTGGCACATGGGGGCACTGGGGGCATTTTACTGGCACAAGGGGGCACTGGGGGCATTTTTATTGGCACATGGGGGCATTTTACTGGCACATGGGGGCACTGGGGGCATTTTACTGGCACTGGGGGAATTTTTACTGGCACAAGGGGGCACTGGGGGCATTTTTACTGGCACAAGGGGCCATTGGGGGCATTTTTACTGGCACATGGGGGCACTGGGGGCATTTTACTGGCACAAGGGGGCACTGGGGGCATTTTTACTGGCACAAGGGGGCACTGGGGGCATTTTTATTGGCACATGGGAGCATTTTACTGGCACTGGGGGCATTTTACTGGCACAAGGGGCACTGGGGGCATTTTTACTGGCACAAGGGGGCACTGGGGGCATTTTTATTGGCACATGGGAGCATTTTACTGGCACTGGGGGCATTTTTACTGGCAAATGGGGCACTGGGGCATTTTACTGGCACTGGGGGCATTTTTACTGGCACAAGGGGCACTGGGGGCATTTTTACTGGCACATAGTGGCATTTTACTGGCACATAGGGGTATTGTGGGCATTTTTACTGGCACATGGGGGCATTTTACTGGCACTGGGGGCATTTTTATTGGCACATGGAGCATTTTACTGGCACATGGGGGCACTGGGGGCATTTTTACTGGCACTGGGGCATTTTTACTGGCACATGGGGGGACTGGGGCATTTCTTACTGGCACATGGGGGCATTTTACTGGCACTGGGGGCATTTTTATTGGCACATCGGAGCATTTTACTGGCACTGGGGGCATTTTTACTGGCAAATGGGGCACATGGGGGCATTTTACTGGCAAATGGGGGCATTTTACTGGCACATGGGGCACTGGGGGCATTTTTACTGGCACAAGGGGCACTGGGGGCATTTTTACTGGCACATAGTGGCATTTTACTGGCACATGGGGGTATTGTGGGCATTTTTACTGGCACATGGGGGCACTGGGGGCATTTTTACTGGCACTGGGGGCATTTTACTGGCACTGGGGGCATTTTTACTGGCACTGGGGGCATTTTTATTGGCACATGGGAGCATTTTACTGGCACATGGGGGCACTGGGGCATTTTTACTGGCACTGGGGCATTTCTTACTGGCACATGGGGGCACTGAGGCATTTCTTACTGGCACATAATTTGGGGGGCATCTATGGGGGTGGGACACTTTTTACTGGCACATGATTTTGGGGGGGAATCAATGGGGGGCACTTTTTACTGGCACATTGGAAGCATTATTACTTCTGGGGCACAGTGGGGACATTAGTACTGTTGGGGGCACTATTACTAACAAGTACACTCTGGCAGAGAATTATTAGTTGGGACTTTGGGGGCACTATTACTGTGGGGGGCACTATTACTGTGGGGGCACCCTGGCACAGTATCAGCGCAGTTATTTCTGGGGAGCGTTATGTTTACAATATTACTGGGCGCACTATTACGGAACACTATTTGCTGGGCGCAGTTATTTTTTAGGACACTGTGTAAACTAAGATTTTTTTTCTGTCTAACTGCAGAGATGAGAAATGGCTGAAAAATGGCGTCTGGTCTGAAAGGAGAAGATGAGGAAAGAGAAGATCTACATGAGAGGAGACGTCACTGGATGTAAGAGGTATGTGGCGCTGTATTAGGCTACATTTCAATATAGAAAGCTATAAATACAGTGCAGAGATATATAGTGTGATATAGGACAGTATAGAGAGCTATAAATACATACATATATATATATATACTGTCCTACTCTACCTACCTATATCACTCTATATATCTCTACACTCTATTTATAGCTCTATACTGTATGACGTTAGTACTGTCACTCAGGGGGGGGGGCGCCGAGAGATAGTTTCGCACAGGGCGCCATCTACCCTAAGGCCGGCCCTGACTAAAGCCGTCTGAAGTCTCGCGCATGCGCCGACGTCTCTATTCCCTCGATGTGCGCTGAGCATTGAGCTGATGCGCAGGCGCGGGAATAGAGATCGCGATGTACTAGTCTTCAGGCAGCTTTGCTGTCAATCAGAGGCTTACGGGCAGGGAAAGGGGGCACGGTTATCCTGACTTGAAGCGAGGAGGCCGCTGCCCCCTTGACTTCAAACTCTGCTGTGACATAGCGAATTCAGAGGATTAAAGTTTATTTTTCAAGATTTTGGCACAGCTGACCGGAGGAAGAAAAGGAGCTTTAGAAACCTACTACTGGCTACTTTAAGGTAATGCTGGCGGCTTGGAAGGTATTTTTTAGGTGACAGGTTCCCTTTAAATTGTGCAATGAATACCAAAACACTGCTGCATCCAGGAATTAAGGGTTCAGTACTTTTTTTTCTAAAGTCTATGGACCTTGGACCTTCTATTATTTTAGTGTATTCATGCCAGTCAGTGGGCAGTGCCCAATACGCGCTGGTGCGCCTGGTTGCTATGGAAACGAGTCTGTTCTTTCCCGCTCCAGAAATCCACCTTGGTGCCGAGGTCAGTGTGTATGGGGTTAAGCAGCCGCTGTGCGGCAAGGACTTTCAACTTCTGGCCTCTGACCACATGAAACATGGCCGCCAGTAGTCCTCGGCGCTGACGTCATATTCCTGCGCCTGAAGGTCAGCGCTGTCTGCTGTGACAACTGCATGTGGTTGTGCGCTGCTTAGGGTCAGCCTAAGTGACAGGAATAGGTCCCCATGGAGGAAGATAAATCAGGAAAAGACGACTACGGCTACCATCTGTTCCCTGAGAGGGATCCCCGCGGTCGTAAGCCAGAGCCCTTTTTATCCAAGCTGTACGGACTGAAGCTCAGATGCAAGGCGAGGATGAAGATAGCAATGGAGACCAGTAGGTGATAGATGCGGGCCCTTCACGTGTCTTCTGTATCATACCATGGTGGATATGTAGTCCTCCTATACAGTCCTGGTATTAGGAGGTTCCCTCTCATTTACATGGTGCACAAGAACTGTAATGTTCTTTATAGTGACTTCCCAGCTGCTGCAGAACCTCTTTCTGATGGTTAATGGGAGAGAGATTCCTGTCTACAGTACTTTCATACTATGAAACACCTTCCCCATTTTCCAGAAGACGTTCTGTTTTGCACCACTCTGAGCACTGCAGCTGCTGCAGAAACTCTTCATTAAAGGGACTGGCCCACAAGGATAGCTAATAAATATATGATCATTGTGGGTTCAAACACTGGGACCCCCACCTGTCGCCCTGTGTGAATGAAGCAGTTGTGTGGATGTGTTACCACCACTCCATTCAAGGGACTGCTGTGTACAGCAAAGATGATCTGTCACCACCATTAGGCCTCATGCACAGAACTGTAAACGGTCTGCAAACCATGGATCCACAAAATACAGATACCGGCCATGTGCATGATGCAATCTTCTCACTCCTTTTCCTACTGACATGAACAGGACATGTTCTATAAATTGCAGAACATCCGCGTGGATGTGGACAGCACACATATGACAATCGTGTACTGTCCTTATTTTTTGTGGCCCCATAGAAATGAATGTGTTCATGTGCCATCCACAAAAATGCGGATCAGACGGCCCTCACTGAGGCAGTGAAAGACATGCTGATCTCAATGCAGTCTGTTTTGTCTGCCTGTAAAGTATTTGTGGGAAATTTACAACTTATAATGGGGCTCATTCATGTCTGTTTAGCTTTCCATTCTTCTGATCCGTCAGAAGAACAGAAAATGACAAATAACTGATCCGTGTTGTTTTGAGCATCAGTTGTGATCAGTTTGTTGTCAGTTCTGTCAGACATCAGTTATTTTTGCATGCAGGAAATAACTATTGTCTGGTGGAAGTGATGCAAACTGATCACAAATGATGCTCAAAACAAGACGGATCAGTTATTTGTCATTTTTCTGTACTTCTGATGCATCAGTAGAATGGAAAGCTCAAAGCAGATGTGAGCTATGACTTATTCACACGTCAGTGATTTCCATCAGTGATTTTGGGCCACAACCAGGTGCGGCTCTAAACACAGAACAGGTGCAGATCTTTCTCTTATACCTTATGACTGGAGGCTTCACCCCTAGTTTTGGCTCACAATCACTGATCGAAATAACTGACTGAACACCGACTGAGTGAATAAGGCTACGTTCACAGTAATGTTTTTGCTGGATCCGTCATGGATCAGCAAGAACTATTCCTTTCGGATAATACAACCGTCTGCATCTGTTATGAACGGATCCGGTTGTATTATCTTTAAAATAGCCAAGATGGATCTATCATGAACTCCATTGAAAGTCAATGGGAGACGGATCTGTTTTTTATTATGTCAGAGAAAACTGATCCGTCCCCATTGACTTAGATTATTTTTCAGAATGGATCCGTCTTGCTCTGCACCACATCGCGGACATAAAAACTCTGCTTGCAGCATTAGTCTGTCTGCGATGGGAGTGCAACCAAATGGAACGGAATGCATTCTGGTGTACACAGTTTCGTTCAGTTTTGACCCCATTGACAATGAATGGGCTTTAGGCTAGTTTCACACTAGCACAGGGGCGGACTGAGAACTTAAAGTGGCCCTGGAAAAAATACTAAAAGTGGCCCCGTTTTGTAGCCCCTGCACTAGCGTTAAACTGTTCGTTGCATCCGGCATATCCGGAGACGGCCGGAGCACCACCAGGCCCCATTGACTGTAATGGGAACTGGTAGGGTCCCTGCCGGATTGTTTTACGCAATTTTGAAACTAGCTTTAGATGCATCTTGTGAGCCAGGAGTCGTCAGTATTAGGGCTGAAACGATTCATCGAGTACATCGATGAATTCGACACAGAAAAATCCTCGATGCAAATTTTCTGCATCGAGGATTCGTTTGTGTCACGTGACCACAGAGCGGGAGTAAAATTACTTACTTATTACCGCTCTGTGGTCTTCGCCGGCCGCAGCAGTTAACAGATAATACTTACATCTCCTGTAGAAGCGCCTCCGTACACGGCCCGGCTCTTTCATGGTCCCGCGCTGCACTTTGACCCGACGTCAGTGTGTACCTCAGAAACACTGTGCAGCGCGGGACCATGAAAGAGCCGGGCCGTGTACGGAGGCGCTTCTACAGGAGATGTAAGTATTACATGTTAACTGCTGCAGGAGGGAACTGAACCGGGAGAGGGGTGGCAAGCTTGTGGCACTGTGGAGGGGGGGAGCGGTGGCAAGCTTGTGGCACTGAGGGGGGGGGCAAAGCTGGAGGCACTGGGGGGGGGCAAAGCTGGTGGCACTGGGGGGCGTGGCAAGCTTGTGGCACTGAGGGGGGGGGGCAAAGCTGGAGGCACTGAGGGGGGGGGCAAAGCTGGAGGCACTGGGGGGGGCAAAGCTGGAGGCACTGAGGGTCAGGCTGGAGGCACTGAGGGGGGGCAAACTGGAGGCACTGAGGGTCAGGCTGGAGGCACTGAGGGGGGGGCAAACTGGAGGCACTGAGGGTCAGGCTGGAGGCACCTGGGGGCAGGCTGGAGATACTGGGGGGCAAGCTGGAGGCCCTAGGAGGCAAATTGGTGGCACTGGGGGCGCAAGCTGGAGGCACTGGGAGGCGCACTGGGGGCATACTGGGGAGCAAGCTGGAGGCCCTGGGGGGCAAACTGGAAGCACCTGGTGGCCCTGGGAGGCAAGATGGTGGAACTGGGGGGCACTTGATGGCACTGGAGGGCAAGCTGGTGGTGTCTTATGGCAATGGGGGGGGCACCTGAAGGCACTTGGGAGCAAGCTGGTGGCACTGGGAGGCAAGCAGGAGGCACCTGGTGGCACTGGGGGGCAAACTGGTGGCACTGGGGGGCAAACTGGAGGCACTGGGGGGCAAACTGGAGGCAAAGGGGCCTGGTGGCACTGGGGGGCAAACTGGAGGCACTGGGGGGCAAACTGGAGGCAAAGGGGCCTGATGGCACAGGGGAGCTGATGGCATTGGGGGTAACTAATGACATATAGGACTGATGGCACGGGTGGGGGGGAGGTCTGCTGACTTAGAAAGGTATACGTTCTTTTAATTAGCTATTTCTTATTAGAGTACTCGATTAATCGTTGGATTAATCGGTAGATTACTTGATTACTAAAATAATCGTTTACTGCAGCCCTAGTCAGTATTCATGAATTGTGGAGTTCTCCGGCTAACAGGAAATGGATTCTGGCTGAAGCATTGTACTTTTATAATGGTGATAAAACCTCTAGGTGATCACTAATATTCTTAGAGCTTCTTATGTTCTTATGCTTCTAATATTCTTATGTATATATACATTTTCTCTACGTCTAGTCATCAGTTCCACAGTCATAGCATTTCTGAGACTTAGATATTGATGGCCTGGCCTCAGGATAAGTTATGCCCGATCTGTGGGGTCCTACACCCAGCACCACCTTGATCAGCTGTTTCTGACAGTCATTGGTTCAGGAAACTAATCAGTGAGCGAAAGGCTCCATCCCCTGTGCAGTTTTCCAGTATGGTGCAGCTCCGGTACCATTTACTTGAATGGGAGCAGAGCTGCAGTATCCTGGCATGGCCACTATACGTTGGACAGAACCTTATGCTTCCGGTTTCATCCACTATATAGTTACTGGTGCTGGCAGCTATGTAAGACATCTGAACGGCGAGGTCCCGGGTGTCAGATACCCACCGATCTTGACATTGATGACCTATCCTAAGGATAGGCCATCAGTGTCTACGTACTGGAAAACCCCTTCACAACAAAGGTTCACATACATATGTCAGAAATGTGCATAGATTAGTATAGTACAATTTGTAATCTATATTTACTTAAAAGCAGACATTTTTAACTCCCCGTTTATTATAGGTTGTGTCATTAAATCCAGTGTAATGCATTTCTATGTTTATCTTGTGTTTCATTAGGTCCACATGTCAAATTACTTTTAGATGCCATGAATCAGGCTGGTTGGTAAGTCTCTTAACCTTAGTGATGTAATGTTATAGGTGCTAGTTGATACGGGGGACCACCCACTGTGCTGATTTTTTATTCATAGTCCTCCATAGTACAGTGAACTTATTGTTTTATAAGACATAGTATATGTGCTATCTGTACACCTGTATAGGGGTCTCTTAGGTAAGAGGGCCCACTGCCACCTTAAAAACATCTCCCTACTGGCTACTAGGTTTCATGTAAGGAACGGAGTTCATGAATTTCATGATCTATTGGAGAGCAAACGGCCCATATCCTGATCATGCATGAGAGCTTTATGCTTCTGTGTCAAACCCTGGTTACTGTTCAGATAGTTAACCCCTTCTGGACGTCTTATGTACATGTACAGCAAAAATACGGTATTTAAACACGGCACTCGCTCAGAAGCTGGGCGGGTTCCTGCTATGTCTCTGATTAACAATAACAGCAATCACAGACTTTTAACCTCTCAGATGCCATGGTCAATTGTGGCCAAGGCATCTGAGAGGCGTTTCCCTGTTTTATTTTTTTAAATGTTAAGACCCAAGAAAATGCTGTAATCATACTTACTGGAAGAATGAAGATAACAGTTTTACTGTATAGGAAACGCCATAAAAACGAAATATTACATTTTATGCAATATTAGATGGTGCAATTAGAACGTACAACTTGTACCTCAGAAAACAATCCCTCATGTGTTTATGTGAATGGAAAAATAAAAAAGTTATGGCTCCGGTAAGGCAGAGAGTAAAAAACAAAAACTAAAAATGTCAGGGAAGGGTTAAACCGTCTGTCTGTGTTTTGGTATAGCAGGACAAGCCGTGATGTAAATGGAGATCTCGCCTTTATTCTTTTTCAGCACAGCATACAGGGACAGACATTTTGCGTGTGAAGAATGTGATGATCGAGTGGGAGGAGGTTTTGATTCTTCTACCTCTGAGGTAATTTTCAAAATGTCATCACTTATTATAAGGAGATGCATCGCAACTCCATTAGTAAGTCCTAAATAAGTACATATTACATGTTTAAAGAAAATCTGGTTCTGGAAGGGTTAAATATACAGCTCAGCACTCTACCCAATCAGACAAGCGGTTTCCAATGGTTGTTATTTTGTGTTGTGACTTTTGGGATCATTTTCTATAGGAAACGCAATTCCCTTCACTAAAAGTACCATTTTGTACATGGACCCATATGCACAGTAAGGCCTCCACATCCATACTTGTTTAAATGCCCTAAAAAGGGCAGTGTTCCATCCGTGAAGATGTCATCTGTTTTCCACGTGCACTGCTAGCCGGCATCTTCTCAGTTTTATGGCTTTAGTTTTTATGGGACGCCCTATGCGGTAAAATTGACCTGTTCCCTTCATTCTCCAGGTCAGTATGATTACAGTGAAACCACGTTTTTATAGTTTTTTGTGTTCTAATATTTATTTAAATCAACTTATTTTTGCTTTGCTTTTTTATGGCGCTGAGTGGGGGATCATTTTTTGCAGAGTGATATGTAGTTTTCAATGATAACATTTTGGTGTGTGTATCCCTTTTTGATCGCGAGGTGAATTGATGATGAAACCATTATGGTGGTCACTGTATGGGATATGCATAAATAGTATGGGTGTTTTGGGATGCGGTGGTGCAATTGATCTTTATTTATTTTTTTCTGTTTACTTTATTTTATTATGGGGGAAGGAGGGTTTTGAGTTTTTATATTTTTTAACACCTATTTTAAGCGCTCTTAGGGGACTTTAACAATCAATTGTTGGATCACTTGTCCCATAAACGGCAATGAATTACCAGTGCAGCCTATGGAAGTTGCGCTGTGTTCCTATGGAGCCCTGCCTCCTGCAGGCCTCCATTGGAACTACTGCTGTGGTAGCCTTAGATCCTTCTCAGGGACCAAGGCTATCACAAGGAACGAGTGGCTCCCTCAATATCTGTTTTAAAGACCTGACTTCCACCATACATGTGTGGCAGAGGTCAGGAATGGATTAAAAAATGGTCCAAAAAAAGTTTCGCCAGTTTCGCCTGCCAGACACACACACACACGCACACACACACACTGTCTTTTGATCTGATAAAAATGACTGTTGCCATTTTAAAAAATGTACCTAGGATGCCAAAAAATTTAGATTTGACTTGTATTTTTGGATAATTCATGTTTAATTGTAGTCATTTAGAATTGATTCGCTCACCTCTAATTCTGTTGTATCAAATAATATTTATTTTCTTTGTTTTTTACTTCATATATTTACTAGGGTATAGTGTATTTTTTTTTAAACCAATATTTTTAATTTTTTTCCTTCAACCTTTCTTGTAGATTGTTATATGTCAGAATAATATTAACGATCAAACAAATATGAACAGAATGCTGACACATGAGTTGATTCATGCTTATGACCACTGCCGTGCGCAAGTTGACTTTTTAGGCAACATTCGACATTTAGCCTGCACTGAGGTATGTACGGTATTTCTTTTCATTTTAGTGACTTTTTAGGGTAAAGGTGCCATTTCTAAATGTTTATATATAAGCTAAAGACCCACATCCGCAGTGTTTACAGTAGTAGTGAAATAGTTTAGTCCCTTCATCAGGCGTACTACCTACATGGTACCAGACTTTTTCCTTTTAGTGAAATAGATGAGATGTTAAATGCTGTGGTAAGGTTCCACAACAAATCTGCATATAACTTCACCTGCGGTGCGGATTTAAAGGAGCTTTGGGGTATTCATATATCAATGGCATATCCTCAGGCCAACGGCTGCCCGTAACAGTTGACGCCCCCCGCCGATCTGATATTGGTGACCTATCCTGAGGATAGGCCATCAGTACAGAACGATTGAAATTTCTGCTGCTGATTTCCATCACTGATTGCACCCTTTGCAATGACTATATCTGTTATCCATCTGAAAGCAGTACCATTCAACATACTTTTCATGTCTTATAATGTAATATTTGTAATGCCCTTAAATTGTATGTTTCTGAACTGTGCTGTAGATCCGAGCTGCCAGTCTCAGTGGAGATTGCTCCCTTTCCAATGAAATGTCACGGTTCAAGTTTGGTATAAAGCAGCATCATCAGGTAAGGAAACATGGCTTCTCATGATCATTCCTCTTCTTCCGAATCCTTTTAGATTAATTTCACTTGTTACTATGCAGCATCTTTTACTTCCTGGAGCCATACCTTTTTTTTATTTACTTTTCCTTATGCATAGCAGTATGAAGGCATGGTTTTCCAGGACAAGTTGTACTTTCTAATGATTGCATACAATGTTATGGGAACCTGGAAAATTCTAAATGGTGAATAATTTGAAAAAAAAACACACAAGTCCGTTATAGTTTTATTGGTTTTGTTTTTGATATTAACTTTGCTATGGCAGGCCGCAGAGCCTTCAGAAGGCCCAGAGCTTCCATAGCAACTGCAATTTCATCCCAGTAATTGACAGTTCTGATACTGTGGTCACAATTGACCAGAGCACCGGGGAGGGAGAGGGGGGGTTAACAGTCTGTGAATGGTGTTCTTGCTGATCACAGACTCTGCCGCAGAGTCATGGACTCCAGTTTCTCACTACATTGTATGCAATATTAAAGGGAGTCTTTCACCTGTTTTTCACCAATATAACTAAGAGCACTGCCCCACTGAAGATTGCAGACACACCCCAAACATACCTGTGTGCACTGTGTGTCTGTATTACTTGTCACATCCCAGACATACCTGTGTGCACTGTGTGCTGTATTACATTTCCAGGAAAAGCACTTTTATTCTGCAGGAAAACAGCTCCCAAGTGCCCGGCTCTGCTGTGCTCAAAGCAAACCAGACTGAGGAGGGGAGGGCTGTTTTAGCTGCTCATCTCTTGGGATTGGTAGCAGATAGAAAAATGAAGGCTGGCATTCCAAGCTTTCAAATGATACCAAAATCACAGCATTATTTCTAGTACGGTATATCAGAAGATATAGCTGTTAGAAATTGAGTCGGGAGAAAAAGCGGTTTTTAGTTTCACTTTCAGCCGGGCACTTGGGAGCTGTTTTCCTGCAGAATAAAAGTGCTTTTTGTGAACATGTAATACAGACACAAAGTGCACACAGGTATGTCTGGGGTGTGTCTGCAATCTTCTGTGGGGCACTGCTGATAGTTATATAGATGAAAATGAGGTGACAGACTCCCTTTAAATGGTGCCTTAAAAAACACAATTTGTCCACGGAAATAAAAGTCTGCACACAGCTATTTGAATGGAAAAATAAAAAAGTTATGGCTCTGGGAAGGCAGTGTGTAAAACAAAATTAAAAATTGCTTGATAAGGAAGTGGTTTAAGCCGTTTGGTTCTGTTTATAGTAGTCTACAATCAGAAGGATGTGCCAAGCTGTTATCAAGGCACGGGGTGGATACTTTGAATAATTTAAATATGTGCTGGATCCGTCTCTATGAGCACCAGTTGAGTGTGACAAACCCCATTGACTTTTAGTGAGGTTTGCTGGTCGTTTACACAGAAAAAATAGTTATGTATGCAGCATTATTTTTTTCCTGTCTAAAACTATAGAATCTGTGACTTTTTGGTTGTTGGGAGGTACAGTCCTTACTGCTGTGGTTTGTATCTGCTATTCCTAAGGCTTGGGCTACATGGCAAGTTTGGCCACAACATATGTCGCACTAACAAAGTTCTTTGTATAGAACTGTCTGTGTCGCAGATATGTACGTAAATGGGGTCGCATTGCAATCCACAAGTTGCTGCTTCCCTGCAGTATCAAAAATACAGTCATGTTGGGTTTTTGCCCTACCACTGTCATTTACACAGTGATAAATTGCTAAAGTTGCCACATAGGCCCAGCCTAAGGCTACTTTCACACTAGCGTTTTTAAATTCCGGTATTGAGTTCCGTCATAGGGGCTCAATACCGGAAAAAAACGCTTCAGTTTTGTCCCCATTCATTGTCAATGGGGACAAAACTGAACTGAAGACAACGAAATGCTCCTGAAAGCATTCCGTTCCATCTTCAGACCGGAGAACAAACCGCAGCATGCTGCGGTTTTCTCTCCGGTCCAGGCATCCGCACCAAGACGGATCCGGAATGACCCCCAATGCAAGTCAATGGGGACGGATCCGTGTGGTGTGACACACCAGTAATCCAGATCTGTCCTCCATTGACTTGCAATGGGGGGTCATTCCGGATCCGGCTACAGAGAAATACATACAGACATACATACATACATACATACATACATACATACATATACATACTCACATACTCCAGCCAGGGACGCCGGCAGCATGTCTTCACGCGCCTCCTGCGCGCAGCTATGACGTTTCCCCACTGCGCCCAGCAGAGGGCGCTGTGCGGAATCGTCATCACTGTATATATGTATGTGTTTGTGTGTATGTGTGTGTATGTATGTTCTCTGTGTCAACATGTGTGGGGCTGGAGCGCTGCTCCGGCTCCACACATGTATCAGCGGCAGTACGGATCCGTCGGCACCCTTTAGGTGCCGGATCCGTGCTGCCGCTAGTGTGGAAGAGGCCTAACACGGCCAGAATATTAGTACAGCTTCAGAATATTAATATGAAGTTGCCATTAACAAGGATATTTATGTGTATAGTTTTATTAGTTTCTAACATTACACACTGTTGGTGCGTACAGTAGGGAATTGGTTTAATATTTTATGTACAGTGAGTAAAATACTCTGTGTATTTATCTCGTTAATAGACTTGTGTCCGCGATCGAGCAGTTCGCTCCATTATGGCTGCAAGGAAATTCAGTCAAGAGGCAGCAGAAAAGGCTGTGGATGACGTTTTTGAATCCTGTTTCAATGACAGAGAACCATTTGGTCGCATTCCTCATAACACAGCTGAAGCAAATATGGCATACAAAGAGTTTAGAAATCGTGGGAGATATTATGCGAATATATGAAATAAATAACATATTAACCCCTTCCCGTACATGTATGGTGGATGTCGGATCTTTAAAGATCGTCTTCTCTGTGACAGCAGACATCGGGACTAATGTTTGCAATCAGCGATAATGCCAATCTAAGACACTTAACCTCTCAGATGCAGAAGTCAGAAGTCCCGGGGCCAGAATGTTCCTTAGTAGTAATAGGCCTGAGCCTGCACAAGGCTACCAGGTCTGTTACAAGTATATTCCAATGCAGGCTGGCAGGTGGCAGCAATGCACTGGATTATACAGAATTTTCTATTCAGTGAAATCACATTACTGAATTCAAACAGAAATCTCATGAATGCATGTTGTGGTCCCCTTGGGGAAAAAATTAGGGGAAGAAAAAAGATTTTAAAAAATATTAGAAAAAGTCACCCTCCTTCCCCCCCAAATTAAAATAAAATATAAACGTCATAGGTATTGTTGTGTCCAAAAACACCTCTGCTACTAAAATAGAAAAGTATCCCAAACTGTGAATGGCGTAACAGACCAAAAAAATCAAAATGGACAATTCACAGTTTTTTTGGTCACTTCACCTACCGTAAAAATGTAATAAAAAATTATCAGTCATATGAACTCCAAAATAGTATCAATAAAAACTACAGATCATCCTGCAAAAAATGAGCCCTCACTAAGCTCTGTATATGTAACTGTAAAAAAGTTATGGGGTTCAGAATATGGCAATGAAAAGATTTTTTTTCCAAAAGGTTTTTTTTTTCACTATAGAAAAACCCAAGAAAAACTATATACATGTGGTATCATTATCATACTGACCCGGAGACTGAAAGTAACAGGTCAATTTTACCACATGGCGAATGAAGTAAAAACAAAACCCATAAAAATGTTGGAATTGTGTTTCTTTTTCCAATTCCACCCCATTTAGAATATTTTTCCAGCTTCCCACAACATTGCTTGTATTATAAACAGATCAAAGGAATTTTTAGTCCCTGGATAACCCTGGATTAAAATCAGACATCATATAGTAAATAACAACCTCTTTCTAACAAAGCTAGAACCAGCCCTGTACCTCACATGGATCCAGAGATGTCCCCATTCATTGCTCTGCTCGATTTATATCAAGCTGAAGGGGAGTGTCTTTTCTGCTGTAGCTCAGGGGGCGTGTCCATGTTCTCCCTATCACAGCTCAGGAGGCAGTTGAAGGATGAAACTGAGCATGTGCGGCCTTCTCAGTGAGCAGGACAAAGAAATAAGAAAAATAACAAACAGCAGGTGGCGCTATACAGATACATTTTATTGAATAACTCAATGGCTATACTAAATTTTTAATTACATGCAATTACAAAACTATTCAGATCCAGGTGCTGGTTTGAAAACTGTAGAATATTTTTCATGGGACAACCCCTTTAAATATATTCTAACTTTATTTTACTGTACAGGACTCAGTTTGTGGAAAATCAGCCAAATCTTAGAAAACTCTTTTGAATCAGTATAAATAAGTTATTTTTTTATTTTAATATAACAAGACTAATTCAACAATGCATATTTTGCACTGAAAATGTAAAAAAAATGTGTTTTTGTTCCTGTGTTTGTCATTTTTAATTAAAACATATTCTCTGGGTGTATTATTTGAACTTGTCATGTAATAATAGTACCAAAAGGACCCAGAAGCTACCATGTGTGAATGCAATATTGATGCGTGTGGTTTTTGCCACTAGGGTTGAACGAAGCGAGCTTCGGATGCTTCATCTGAAGTTGCTTCGTTCAAATTTCGGAATAATATTGTAGAGAGGTCCATCTCCGTACAGGATTAGAATGTATGGGCTCTGATGAGCCGAAGTAAGTTATTCTCAAAGTTGCACGTGATTACGTTGATTAACTTTGGTAATTGATTCTTAAAGTGGAAAACCACTTTAAAACTTGATACTGAACTCGGCTTCGGATCCGAGGTTCTAGTCAGAACCAAAGCCGAGTTCGGTTTCAAGTTTTCATCCTCTTCTTTAAAGGGGTTGTCAGCTAATAAAAATTGCTTTTAAACTAAGTGACAATGGTGTACTTACTGAGTTCCCCACAATCCTGTTCCAGTGCTGACAGTCCCCTTCTTGTTTCTGCTTTCTGTCCCATTTGATATGCAGGAAATACCGGATCAACCAATCACTGGCTGAGCTGAGTCCCTGCTGCAGGATCCGCCTCTATAGTATTAACGGGATGTCCCCCATCTCAGTAAAGCATGGCTGATAAGGGAATTACCCTCCGATACTATGGCCGGAGTTACAGAAATAAATATGTAACTGTAGTTTTACTTTACCTGTATAAGTACAGCCTTATGGAGTCATTTATCAAACTGGTGTAAAGTAGAACTGGCTTAGTTGCCCATAGCAACCAATCAGATTCCACCTTTCATTTTTCACAGCTCCTTTGCAAAATGAAAGGTGGAATCTGATTGGTTGCTATGGGCAACTAAGTTAATTCTACTTTACACCAGTTTGATAAATGACCCCATTAGTATTTATTGTAGATGGGGGAAAAAATACTTTGGGTAGGCTATAAATAACGGATCTCAGATGCAAATGGCTGAAACGGATGCAAAATGTGCGTAACTGAGCATAACGGATTCTTAAAATACAGGATCCGTTTTTTATTCTTTATTTTTCTGTTCTTATCACAGATCAGAAGAACGGAACAATAATCGGTGATGTGAACCTGGCAATAGGCGTGTGCCCCTAGTAGCCAGGCTGTCACATGATAACCAAGAAAATCAGCTTTATAGTAATGAGAGGTGATCAAAGATTAACCAACAGTCTTATAAGTTTACTATTGTAATAAGCCATCTGGCAGCCAAGTAATGCCACATTAGATAGCTCTCCACCATTCAGACATGAGCTCCCAGCAGTGGTAGAGCACTGGGCTCTCTGGGATATGTCTATACACAGGTACATCTGGTCCTGCATACAGAATACAATTTATAGGATGTTTCTAGCAGGAACCACATCTGTTTCTGAACTGATGAACACTAATGAAAGCAATAAGTATAAAACAGGAAAAAATGAGAAAAATAGTGATACTAAATCAGATATACATGTACAGCTGGAGGAGCCATATAGATTGGAAAGTGAAAATCCAATTGGTACTTCTGACCTGTGGTATGTTGGCTTAGAATGATGTTGCACTCTTATCTGTGGATGCATCACACATCCATTCACATGAGTCAGGCTGAGCCATCCCAGATGCCACCCTTGGACAAGAGAAGAATAAAGCAGACGGGTTTTCCTAAGCTTGCAAACTTTTTTAAAGGGACAATTAAAAAGAAAACTCAGTATTCATAGAGAACATTTTCATAGAATTAATTGGCTGTTTTTCTTTTTCATTTAGGCAGTACTATACCATTCAAAATGAAACTCAAAATATTGTCCTCCTGCAGCAGTCAACACATAATAAGGCCTTCTATATAGATAGGTAATCCACTTTCAGGTTACAGCTGCTGTGAAGGGTAGTTGTTATCTGTAAAGCAGTCATCATTATAATAGTAGGTGTAGAATTGAGATAACTATATGATAGCTCTCTTGATGGCTTAGATAAAGACGCCCACAGAGCATTGCACTTATCAGTGTAATGTGTGGTGCACTAATTGTGTCACTCATTCTCTTCCCTTTCTGGCTGCAGTGAATGGTCTGAGTGAGAAAGTTAAGTGTTTACTGTGGTAAAAGACTAAACAAAGGAGGAAGTTAAGAGCCAGGAAAGGAAGGAGAATACATGAAGTGACTTCAAAAATTATATCCAGAAAACTAATGACCTGCTTTTATTCAATATACTATGTAGAATATTCACATATAGGCTGTAAATATGTGATTTAAAATTGGCCTGTATAGCAGCTAAATATACAGTGGCAGTGGTCGGTAGGCTAGTTGGTGACTAAGATCAGCCAAAGCGTCAGCATCCCTGTTATGGCATAGAAAGCATTCAGTAGTGCCATTGGATCAGACATAAAGTATATTATATCACTGCAGCTACATTACATCTATATGTGCTTTAGGCTACATTCACACGACCGTATGTGTTTTGCGGTCCGCAAATTGCGGATCCGCAAAACACGGATACCGGCTGTGTGAATGTAGCCGGCCCTATGATAGAACTGCCTATTCTTGTCCGCGATTGCGGACAAGAATAGGACATGCTCTATATTTTTTGCGGGGCCGCGGATCGGACCTACGGATGCGGACAGCACATTGTGTGTCGTCCACATCTTTTGCGGCTCCATTGAAATGAATGGGTCCGCACCCGTTCCGCAAAATTGCGGAACGGATGCGGACCCAAAACTACGGTCGTGTGAATGTACCCTTAAAATGGATTTATATCGGTCAACTCCTATTTAGAGCCCAAATGGTTGTAGCGGTGTAAATATAACCACTGTATACAAAGCGATATACATGTATATCATTAGCAGAATGTAGTTCCTGCAGTATGTCGCACATGTATGTCATTAGCGGAATGTAGTACCTGCTGTATGCCGTAAGTGTATGTCATTACCGGAATGTAGTTCCTGCAGTATGCCATACATGTATGTCATTAGCGGAATGTAGTTCCTGCAGTATGCCGAACGTGTATGTCATTAGCGTAATTTAGTACCTGCAGTATGCCGCACATGTATGTCATTAGCAGAATGTAGTACCTGCAGTATGCCGTAAGTGTATGTCATTAGCGGAATGTAGTTCCTGTAGTAAGCCGCACAAGTATGTCATTAGCGGAATGTAGTTCCTGCAGTATGCCGTATGTGTATGTCATTACCGGAATGTAGTTCCTGCAGTATGCCGTATGTGTATGTCATTACCGGAATGTAGTTCCTGCAGTATGCCGCACATGTATGTCATTAGCAGAATGTAGTTCCTGCAGTATGCCGCACGTGTATGTCATTAGCGTAATGTAGTTCCTGCAGTATGCTGCACGTGTATGTCATTAGCGTAATGTAGTTCCTGCAGTATGCCGTATGTGTATGTCATTAGCGGAATGTAGTTCCTGCAGTATGCCGTAAGTGTATGTCATTAGCAGAATGTAGTTCCTGTAGTATGCCGCACATGTATGTCATTAGCAGAATGTAGTTCCTGCAGTATGCCGCACGTGCATGTCATTATCAGAATGTAGTACCTGCAGTATGCCGCACGTGTATGTCATTAGCAGAATGTAGTTTCTGCAGTATGCCGCACGTGCATGTCATTAGCAGAATGTAGTTTCTGCAGCATGCCGCACTTGTATTAGCAATGTACCTGCAGTATGCGTACATGTATGTCATTAGCAGAATGTAGTTTCTGCAGTATGCCGCACTTGTATGTCATTAGCGTAATGTAGTTCCTGCAGTATGCTGCACGTGTATGTCATTAGCAGAACATAGTTCCTGCAGTCTGCCGCACATATGTCATTAGCAGAACATAGCTCCTGCAGTATGCCGCACATATGTCATTAGCAGAACATAGTTCCTGCAGTATGCCGCACATGTATGTCATTAGCAGAACGTAGTTCCTACAGTATGCCGCACATATACAGTGGGGAAAAAAAGTATTTAGTTAGCCACCAATTGTACAAGATGAGAGAGGCCTGTAATTGACATCATAGGTGGACCTCAACTATGAAACACAAAATGAGAAAACAAATCCAGAAAATCACATTGTCTGATTTTTAAAGAATGTATTTGCAAATTATGGTGGAAAATAAGAATTTGGTCACCTACAAACAAGCAAGATTTCTGGCTCTCACAGACCTGTACCTTCTTCTTTAAGAGGCTCCTCTGTCCTCTACTCATTACCTGTACTAATGGCACCTGTTTGAACTTGTTATCAGTATAAAAGACACCTGTCCACAACCTCAAACAGTCACACTCCACTATGGTGAAGACCAAAGAGCTGTCGAAGGACACCGGAAACAAAATTGTAGACCTGCACCAGGCTTTGAAGACTGAATCTGCAATAGGCAAGCAGCTTGGTGTGAAGAAATCAACTGTGGGAGCAATAATTAGAAAATGGAAGACATACAAGACCACTGAAAATCTCCCTCGACGCAAGATCTCACCCCGTGGGGTCAAAATGATCACAAGAACTGTGAGCAAAAATCCCAGAACCACACAGGGGGACCTAGTGAATGACCTGCAGAAAGCTGGGACCAACGTAACAAAGTCTACCGTCAGTGACATACTACGCTGCCAGGGACTCGGATCCTGCAGTGTCAGACGTGTCCCCCTGCTTAAGCCAGTACATATCCGGGGCGGCTGAAGTTTGCTAGAGAGCATTTGGATGTTCCAGAAGAGTATTTGGAGAATGTCATATGGTCAGATGAAACCAAAGTAGAACTGTTTGGTAGAAACACAACTCGTCGTGTTTGGAGGAGAGTGAATGCTGAGTTACATCCAAAAAACACCATACCTACTGTGAAGCATGGGGGCAGCAACATTATGCTTTGGGGCTGTTTCTCTGCAAAGGGACCAGGACGACTGGTCCGTGTACATGAAAGAATGAATGGGGCCATGTATCGGGAGATTTGGAGTGCAAACCTCCTTCCATCAGCAAGGGCATTGAAGATGAAATGTGGCTGGGTCTTTCAGCATGACAATGATCCCAAGCACACCGCCAGGGCAACAAAGGAGTGGCTTCGTAAGAAGCATTTCAAGGTCCTGGAGTGGCCTAGCCAATCTCCAGAGCTCAAACCCATAGAAAACCTTTGGAGGGAGTCGAAAGTCCATGTTTCCCAGCGACAGCCCCAAAACATCACTGCTCTAGAGGAGATCTGCATGGAGGAATGGGACAACATACCAGCAACAGCGTGTGCCAACCTTGTGAAGACTTACAGAAAACATTTGACCTCTGTCATTGCCAACAAAGGATATATAACAAAGTATTGAGATGAACTTTTGTTATTGTCCAAATACTTATTTTCCACCATAATTTGCTAATAAATTCTTTAAAAATCAGACAATGTAATTTTCTGGATTTGTTTCTCATTTTGTCTCTCATAGTTGACGTCTACCTATGATGTCAATTACAGGCCTCTTTCATCTTTTTAAGTGGGAGAACTTGCACAATTGGTGGCTGACTAAATACTTTTTTCCCCCCACTGTATGTCATTAGCAGAACGTAGTTCCTGTAGTATGCCGCACATATATGTCATTAGCAGAACGTAGTTCCTGTAGTATGCCGCACATATATGTCATTAGCAGAACGTAGTTCCTGTAGTATGCTGCACATATATGTCATTAGCAGAACGTAGTTCCTGTAGTATGACGCACATATATGTCATTAGCAGAACGTAGTTCCTGTAGTATGACGCACATATATGTCATTAGCAGAACGTAGTTCCTGTAGTATGCCGCACATATATGTCATTAGCAGAACGTAGTTCCTGTAGTATGCCGCACATATATGTCATTAGCAGAACGTAGTTCCTGTAGTATGCCGCACATATATGTCATTAGCAGAACGTAGTTCCTGTAGTATGCTGCACATATATGTCATTAGCAGAACGTAGTTCCTGTAGTATGCTGCACATATATGTCATTAGCAGAACGTAGTTCCTGTAGTATGCCGCACATATATGTCATTAGCAGAACGTAGTTCCTGTAGTATGACGCACATATATGTCATTAGCAGAACGTAGTTCCTGTAGTATGCTGCACATATATGTCATTAGCAGAACGTAGTTCCTGTAGTATGCTGCACATATATGTCATTAGCAGAACGTAGTTCCTGTAGTATGCCGCACATATATGTCATTAGCAGAACGTAGTTCCTGTAGTATGCCGCACATATATGTCATTAGCAGAACGTGGTTCCTGTAGTATGACGCACATATATGTCATTAGCAGAACGTAGTTCCTGCAGTATGCCGCACATGTATGTTATTAGCAATACAGCTTCATTGACAGTCACACACCTTGACCAGTACAATGTTATATCCTGTATTAATTTAAAAAAGTTTTTTTTAGATCTTTTTACTACCTTCTCAAACAGCTGATCGGTGGGGGTCCTTGGTGTCGGACCCACGCCAATCAGAAGCTGAGGACCTGTCCAGAGGATAGGTCATCAGAAAAAAGATCTTGGTACTCCCCTTTAGGGCTCATGCACACGATTTTCTTTCCATGTCCGTTCCTTTTTTATTTTTTGCGCACTGTATGCGGAACCGTTCATTTTAATGGGTCCACAAAACAAAACTGAAGTTTCTCCGTGTGCATTCTGTTTCCGTATTTCCGCTCCGCAAAAAAAAAATAGAACATGTCCTATTATTGTCCACATTACGGACAAGGATAGGACTGTTCTATTAGGGACCAGCTGTTCCTCAAAATACAGAATACACACAGACGTCATCTGTATTTTTTTTAGGATCCGTTTTTGCAGATCGCAAAATACATACGGTCTTGTGCATGAGCCCATGAACTGTGAACTTAAGACTGACTGCAAGCAAAGCAGTTGCTACGCGGAGTACGCAGTATATAAACTAAAACTGGAAACCTTTTTTAATACAGCTCATCATCACGAGAAAATGTAATGGTCTCTCGTTCAGGAGTCTTAGTCTGCCATTGTACCACCGTCCTGAATGAAGCACTGAGGTGTCCTTTACATACCAAACAGCAGAGGGAGCCACAAGACAAAAAATCTTGTTCTATTAGTAACTCCCTCATAGAACTCCACACCTAGGAAATCTGCTTGTGCTGTATGTTTTCATTCAGATCCTGATAAGGGGCGACTAGTCTTTTATCATACCAAGAATGTAAACGTTTTATTTACTCTGGACGTTTTTGGTATTAGGGCTTACTTCGTGGTGAAGGAAACCACCCTTCATGATAGAAGAGCTCTCTGCACGACTCTCAGTCTTATACACTACAGCTGCTTCAATAACCATAGGCAATAGTGCTTCAACCTCCCACAGTCTCTGGAGTAGTAGAGGATTGATGATAGATTCACTTGTCATTTTCATGACATTTCCAGGTTACGTCTGTTTCAGATTTACCTACTGGTTTCTTGTAGCTTCCAGCTCTGTGTTATTTCAGAATTGTTAATTATGGCGTCCACACCTTAAAGGGGTATTCCGGTTGCCATAAATATAACGTATGTTTTAGATCAATTCATCATCAATAATTACCTAATATAGTGTCAGTTTCACATATTTACCGTTCAGTAGTTATAAAAGTAGTTTTCTTCCTCTGCTACCACTGTGTTTCCTCATGAATTACCATGGCAGCGACCTGTAGTTCTGAGCCTTTGTTAGGTCGAGCATGCTCAGTGTGTTGTTATCAATTCTGAAGCTAAATGTTAGTGTGCTGGTGATTACTCATAAGAGGGGGCGTGACCGGACTGGTATATCAGGCAGCCAATCAGTAAATATCAACACTCATGAACAAGCACAAACTCACAGCAGGAAAGCTAGGGATTGTGGGATTTGTAGTTTTGTGAGGGAAGATCAGACACCATGATACTCTCAGTGTGCTGCAGGCTCACACAGGAGCTATGCAAATGGATTGCAAGGTAAAATTAAGCTCTGGTTATATGCATAGGAATGGGTTCTGGTTGGGGCACAGCTTGCAGCCTTAATGCAGTTTTTCAAAAATAAAGTTACTTTACTGGAATACACCTTTAATTGCCAGTAGTGGTAATAGTAGGCTGTGAATACAAGGTGATAACAGCTATGTGCAGCTAATCAACTTTTCCTTTGTAATTTGTCACTGCGTGTAAAAAGCTTGTGTTTTGTAGTGTTAGCTGACATTTGATCTTCTGACTTGCTGTGCTTTGTATTTGTTTGCTTCTAAATCTCTTAACTACCGTGTTTCCCCGAAAATAAGACAGTGTCTTATTATTTTTTTTCCTCCAAAAAAAGCGTTAGGGCTTATTTTTGGGATAGGTCTTATTTTCAGGGAAACACGGTTTAAAGCGTGCCCCCATCAGACCCCCGATCAGCCCACTGTGCCCCCTTCAGACCTCAGATCAGCGTGCCCCCATCAGACCTCAGACCAGCCCACCCAGCCCCATAACAATAAAATAAAAAACTCCTCTTACCTCTCCTGCGCCGCGGCTCCGCTCCGGGTGCTCCTCTGGCTTCTGAGGCCGGCGCTGCACTGTCACCTGACTGCGTGCAGCGTCAGGTCATAGTGTGCGCACTACGTCCTGACGCTGTACGCAAGAAGGCAAAATAGCACTAGGGCTTATTTTAGGGATAGGTCTTATTTTCGGGGAAACACGGTACCAGACGAATAGCAATCCTGGACACTAATTTCCTTCTTTAGGCAGTATTCACACTACCGTCAGAGGGTAAAAACAGCACTGAAATAGTGGATACCACAATGTAACCTTGACGGACCCCATTTTAAGTCAGTGGAGTCCCTCTGGTGCAGTTGGCATCTATCGTGTGATGGATCTGGTATTTCCTTCCTTGTTCCTTCCTTTGCATTAAAGGGGTTCTCCGGGAATTAAGAAAATGAAAATACAAAAATATCACTTCATTATAAATATATTCCCGTTATAATGGCTTGTTTTGTCTAGGGAGCAATAATTAGGAGAAACAAAATGGCCGCTGTCCTATTAGTCCACACATAACCTGTCCTAATCACACAGGAGGACAAGTTACTTCACATCACTGAGGTAAAGAGCTGCCCCATCTTCCTCTCCTACTTGTCAATGATTATGATCCTGAATACAGATCATATGATCTTTAGCTGAATCTCTGTAGGAATGTAGTTCATGAGCAGATATAGCTATTGAGCAGCAGCACTTATTTGCAGTCTCCATTACCACAGTCTGTCCTGTCCGTCCTCTCTCTACTTCTCCTCATGAACTCCATTCCCACAGAGATTCAGCTAAATATCATATTAAACTGTGTTCAGGATCATCTGACAAGTAGAACAGAGAGAAGGATGAGGCAGCTCTTTACGTCAGTGTTTTGAAGTAACTTGTCCTTTTGTGATAGGTTTTGTGTGTACCAATAGGACAGCAGCCATTTTGTTTCTCCTAATCATTGCTCCCTAGACCAAACAAGCCATTATAACTAATGAAAGGTATTTGGGAATATATTTATAATAAAGTAATATTTAGGTATTTTCATTTTCTTAATTCCCGGAGAACCCCTTTAAGAAAAGACTTATTCATAGCAAGTAGAAGGATATACAGATCTGACATAGCTTTAGGGGATAGGGAGGAGATTTATTAAACAGGTGTAAAGTATAGTAGCAACCAGATTTCACCTTTCATGTTTCACAGCTCTTTTGGAAAATGAAAAGTGAAATCTGTGTATGGAAACACCATTAAAATCGAAGTATTTGAATGAAACGACTTTGGATCTATCATCTGAAGGTTGATTCGCTCAAGCCTAATTCTAATAGTACGGGCATTTTGAGATGTGGCAATGTCCATGATTTTTAATTTGTATTGTTTATTTTAATTTTTATAATGGGAAATGGAGGTGATTTGAATATATATATATATATATATATATATATATATATATATATATAAACTTTTTTTCCTTTTTTTAACTTTTTAAAAGTTTCCCTAGGGAATTTAAACATTTGATTTATCAGATCACTTCTGTTGTAGACTCCAATGCATTAGCATTGAAGTCTAAGCAATTTGCTGTCCCTTTGGAGCCCATAGGCTCAGGGTCTCCATAGGAACATAGCTGTGGCAGCCTCAGATCCTTCAGAAGGACTAAGCCTGCCACAGAGAAGGAACAGCTCCTCCAATTGTCCCTAGTGGGAGCCATTCCAGCCCCGGGAACGCAGTGCTTCCAGATTTTCGGCACTCGGATGCCGTGGTCACATTTGACCACAGCATCTGAAGGAGTTAAAGGTCTGCGATTGGCATTATCTCCAATTGCATACATTAGCATTGGGACTCTACTGTTTAAGCACAGCGAGCACCATATTTAAATACCCATCCTCCACCATAAATTTATGGTAGGTGGTTGGGAAGGCTTACTGTAATTGGTGTGACTGCTGTTGCTTTGTTTAGCTCCTCCCTGTGGTATACTGCACACTATAGTAGCTTTTATATCACAATGTATAAGTGAACTTTGCAGTACTGAGTCATCTTGTTCTACCTACAGCACTCTACGAAAGCTTTCACCCCTTTATTGTTTTTCCTGATTTGTTACATTAGAATCTGTAATAAAAAAAAAATTGAGGAGGGGAGGTGCCATTTGATATACACAGCAGGCCTATCACTTTAAAGGTGCAAAATTTTTACTGTGACACAAACAATAATTAAGATGAAAAAGCAGAAAACTTTAATGTGCATAAGTATTCATCCTCATTAGTTTGTGGAGCCACCTTTTGCTGAAATTACAGACTCGAGGCTCTTCAGCCATGTCTTTGTTAGCTTAGCACATCTAGACACTAGGATTTTTGTCCATTGTTTGAGGCAAAACTACTTCAACTCCTTACAAGTTAAATCATGCCACAAATTCTAAGTTGGATTGAGGTCTGGGCTTTGACAAGGCCATTCCAAGACGTGTAAAACATTTCCCCTTAAACCTCTCCGGTGTAGCTTTAGCAGTAGGTTTAGGACCATTGTCCTACTAGAAGGTGAACTTACACCCTAGTCTCAAATCTCTCTTAAGCCTAAAAGGGTTTTCCTCAAGAATTGCCCTGTATTTAATTCCATCAATTGTTCCTTCCTGACCAGTTTTCCAGTCTCTTCTTATGAAAAGCCTCTCCACAACATGAAGCTGCCGCCACCATGCTTCACTGCGGAAATGGTGCTGTTGGGAAGCAATGAGTTTGTGCCAAATTCCCATGATAGCCAAAAAGTTAAATTTTAGTCTTATTTGATCAGAGAACCTTCTTCCATGTATCTTTTTGGTGTCTGTTGAATCTGTGATGAATGTCCTTCTTGTCTGGTCTGTGAGTTTTCGTGGCTGGCTTTGTCTTGTCAGATTTGTAGTTATACCATATTCTTTCGATTTCACTTTGTTATAATGGATTTAATGGTGTTCTTTATTTTTTTAATACTTTGTATATACTTTTTACTTTGATCTGTTTGGAGAGCTCCTTAATCATCATGTTGCTTGCTTAGTAGTGCTGGAGAGTCAGAGGCCTTTCAGAACAGGTGTATACTAACATCATGTGACACTTTGCTCAATGGAGCACCGTATTCAACAAGTGACGTAACTTCAGGAGATATTAGTTGGAGCAGACTTTATTTAGGGGTTTCATAATAAAGGCGTTTTCATAATAAAGGCGGATGCATACATATGTGCTGCAGCTTCTCCCATCATCTTGTTTTCTCCAAGCTGCTCACCGTCACCTTCCAGTCATGATAAAGAGGTGGAGAGGACAGACACTAGGCATGCATGGACACTAAAGATCATTTTACACGACCTATGAACAGGAAAGAACTAGATGTTCCTGATAATTGCCTGATTATCAGCATTTACATACAGCAAGCACCTCCAATATACAGAGCGATCAATTGTCCCCATAAAAATCATTGTTCCTGGACAGCAGATTGACGTTTAGAAAACATGGTCTGCTGCACAGGATCGATGATTGTTGGTGCCAGCAGAACCACACAATCATTTTACAAAGGCTAATTACCGGGAAAGAACATTTATACAAACACTCATCTCTGATTATCTGTCCAGGTGAATTGACCTTTAGGTAAAACAACAGGCTCCCAGGGTAGCAGCTGCAGAGAACAGGAGGCAAGCATCCAACTGTGGGAGAAATTGGTTTGGTTGAACACAGTTGAATTCTGAGAAGGCATCCATTTTGTCTCCTAACCCTCTTAAAGGGGTATTCTGGTTACCATAAATATAACTTATGTTTTAGACTAATTCATCATCAATCATTACCTAATATAATGTAAATTTCACATATTTACCGTTCAGTAGTTATAAAAGTAGTTTTCTTCCTCTGCTACCCACTGTGTTTCCTCATAAATTACCATGGCATCGACCTGTAGTTCTGAGCCTTTGTTAGGTCGAGCATGCTCAGTGTGTTGCTATCAATTCTCTACCTAAATGTTATAGCGCTGGTGATTACTGAGTAGAGGGGGCATGATCGGACTGTATATCAGGCAGCCAATCAGTAAATATCAACACTCATGAACAAGCACAAACTCACAGCAGGAAAGCTAGGCATTGTGGGGATTGTAGTTTTGTGAGGGAAGATCAGGCGCCATGATACTCTCAGTGTGCTGCAGGCTCACACAGGAGATAGACAAATGGATTGCAAGGTAAAATGAAGTTCTGGTTATATGTATAGATATGGGTCACAGCTTGCAGTCTTAATGAAGTTTTTCAAAAATTAAGTTACTTTACCAGAATACCTCTTTGATTCCAGTAATAAGCATTTGAACTCATGATGTGAAGTAGGCGACTTGTTTTTCTTCTGTCCTGATTGCAAAACTGTCATTTATAGGAACTATAATATAAAGCTTGAGGAACGCAAAATAGGAAGTATGGTATCTGCTTGAGTAAGCATGATGTTGGCACATAGGAATTAGACGCATGGCAAAAATTTCATCATATGTTACATTTAACCTTTATATGTTAGGGGTTGTTCACATATCAGTTTTTTGATCAGTTATTTCCATCAGTTATTGTGAGCCAAAACCAGGTGCAGATCAAAAACAGCAAACAGGTGTAGATCTTTTCATTATACCTTACCTCTGTTTAGTGTCCACTCCTGGTTTTGGCTCACAATAACTGATGGAAATAACTGATCAAATAACTGATATGTGAACAACCCCTTAAGCACATAGTTATCTGATTTAAAGGGCATCTGTCATCAGATTTGTACCTATGACACTGGTTGACCTGTTACATGTGCTCTTGGCAGCAGAAGACATCTGTGTTGGTCCCATGTTCATATGTGCCAGCATTGCTGAGAAAAGTGAAGTTTTATTATATGCAAATGAACCTCTAGGAGCAATGGGGGGCATTGCCATTACACCTAGAGGCTCTTCTCTCTCTCTCTGCAAAAGCCGCACCCTCTCAGCTTTGATAGACTGGCCAGGCAGTGCAAATGTGATCATGTCTGGCATTGTTGGTCAAAGTGCAGTTGCAGAGAGAGCAGAGCTTCTAGGTGTAATGGCAACACCCCCGTTGCTCCTAGAGGCTCGTTTGCATATATTAAAACATCATTTTTCTCAGTAATGTGGGCACATATGAACATGGTGCCAACACAGATGCCTTCAGCTACCAAGCGCACATATAACAGGTCAGCCAGTGCCATAGGTACAAACCTGCTGACAGATGCCCTTTAACTTCTGTATTTTGTCATTTTATTTCTGATTGGTTACTTTATTAAATGATTTTGGTTTGTTATATTAAAGATGAAGTGGTGGTGACATGACCCCTAATGTACAGCTAATAAAATTGGCTCTACACCGTTGCCCGGCAGAGAATCCTTTAACCAGCAAAGTGTCTGGGTCTTTGATTCTTAGGTCGACAGCATCCCCTGGCACATGGGGAAACCTTATTAACCAATTTGAATCCCACGGACAAGCGAGGTGTAGTCCCCTAGTTTAGGACTTGCAGCGACACAACCTTGCCCAACCACATGTGTGCGATCATCCACTCTCGGTAGAGGCCATACAATAATAAAAAAAAATATAGTGGTACTATAGTATGTCTTCTGTTCTGGTCGGCTGCATGCCATAGTGTAAATGTCCTGGTGAACCCTGTGCTATAGTGTACATTTGCTGGTAGACCGCAAGCTATAATAGCATTTATGTGAAGACATGTAGATGTCCACCTGGATATGCAATGCTAAAATATCACACTTCCTTCTGTACACCTACTGTTAAATCATTCTCAACCTTGGAAATGTATGTTTATCTGCTGCTGATCCCTGTTGGGACATTTCTTGGTAGCACTTCTTGTCTTCTGTGAACACTGAACCTCTGCTGGGTTTTAGTTTATGATTCTCTGCAGCTTTCAGTTTAGCCGATTTCATATTTCCATTAACATTGCTATTCACCTGGACTCACATCATCACCACTTTCCAGGAATATAGAGTAGTCTTTCAGCTACCCTGTCAGCTATTTCTCCTGCTGTCTTCATGGTAAATTTTTCTGTAATCAGTGCATTTCCCAGAGCATAACATTTTCCAAACTTATGCACAGGCCAGAATCATGTTCTATTTTATTCTATTTTTATTCTTCAAGTCAAGCTTCTTTCTTTTTGGCCTTTGTGTCAGGTGTCCATGAGATCTCATTAAATAGTTAAAGGGTTTCTACAGTTTTTAAAAACTGATGATCTATCCTCTGGATAGATCATCAGCATCTGATCGACGGGGGTCCGACACCTGGGGCCCCCGCCGATCAGCTGTTTGAGAAGGCAGCGGCGCTGCAGGAGCGCCGCGGCCTTCTCTGTGTTTACCGCAGGCCCAGTGAAGTCACGACTACTATCACTGGCCTGGGCGCGGCTAAGCTCCATTCATGTGAACAGAGCTTAGCCCGCCCAGGCCAGTGATACTAGTCGTGATGTCACTGGGCCTGCGGTAAACACAGAGAAGGCCGCTGCGCTCCTGCAGCGCCGCTGCCTTCTCAAACAGCTGATCGGCGGGGGCCCCAGGTGTCGGACCCCCGCCGATCAGATGCTGATGATCTATCCAGAGGATAGATCATCAGTTTTTAAAAACTGCAGAACCCCTTTAAGCAGTAAATCTGCTTCAGTTTCCTAATATATATACAAAAATTCAAAAAACCATGGTGTTCATGTATGCCTAAGGCCGGTTTCACACGAACGTTGTTTTGCGGTCCACAATTGCAAATCCGCAAAAAAAAACGGATGCCGTCCGTATGGCATCCGTTTTTTTGGCGGATTCATTGTAACAATGCCTGTCCTTGTCCATTTTGCGGACAAGAATAGGACAGGTTCTGTCTTTTTTGCGGGGCTACGGAACGGGCATACGGGTGCGGACAGCACACCGTATGCTCTCAGTATTTTTTGCGGACCCATAGAAATGAATGGGTCCGCATTTTTCATGTGAAAAATGTGGATCGGAGCCCGCAAAAATTACTGTCGTGTGAAAGGGGCCTTAGTGTGTTCTTTCATCAGCTTTTTTCATTACTGAAAAGGATGTGAGCAACAATAAAACACAAAAATAGTACACTCATTGACAAAAAAAATTAAAACTTGGCATGCAGTTATGTATCAGGCAGATATGTAAATGATTACAGGTGTGGTCTGATTGGACTCTATGTCTTGCCACAATAGTATGTAAAAGTGCTTCTCCTTCTACCCTATGAAAAGTCTCTCAGAGGCTAATTTTAGGTAATGTATCTATTGGTGAGAGATCACTGACTTTTCTAGACATGCTTCTGTGATGCACTCTAAGATATTTTGCCCAGTTGACTGACTTTGAGAGGTGGTGTATCATTGTGATAGAAGCAGGATCTGAGATCCTGTTAGCAGGCGTTGGGAGCAGAGGTTAAATGTGGGCACACAGACATGGTAAACAGGGACTGGAAGGCCCAGACAGACCACAAGAAGAGAGATTTTATCTGTTGACGAGCACGAGTAGCTCCCATGGTTTTGCTGTCCACCACAGGTGGCACCTTTATTGCACAACCTTTACTCTGCCCAAACCATTTCCAGGCTCTTAAAGGGGTTGTCCGAGTTATTTTTTTGTTCTTTATATGTTTCTAACTTGTCAGGTATAACAACTTTCCCATATACTTTGTGTTTCTAAAGCTGCGGTTTCTCAGAGTTGACTGAGGGTCACATGACCTGTGATGTCACCTTATCTCTCTGCTCTGTGATGTTTCGTTCACAAGCCTCAGAGTTCAGATAACAGTCTGTACACGAGACGTCACTGGCCACGCCCCCTTTCTTTGCCGGGCTCCTGCTATCTGCTCTCTTCTTGGATTCCTTCAGATAAAATATTAACCCCTTCAGCCAGAACACACTGAGGGCTCAAGGCTTTACAACAAACAGTAGCTGCAGCAGTGAGAGGAGACAAATGCTGGGCACAAGAGCTGTAGAGGAATTGTATTGTACAAGAACAGGTAGGGAGAAATTCCTGTATGTATTAGCAGTGTCATTGTATAGCTGGGACTTGTAGTCCTACACATACAACATGCTGCTGAGTATTCCAGCAGGCAGACATGTCACTCAGCACTTGTATTCATTCCCTTTGCAGAGAGGGGGGGAGAAGGGGGAGGGGCTGAGATTGTTGTTATTGCATGTAAACAAAGACCAGAAGAGAACCAGGGAAATTAGGAAATATGGATTTTTTTTTGCCTAAAACTTGCTTAACTTAGTTATATATTGCTGCCCATCAGATTTACAGTTCTATATATTTTTTGTCATAACTCGGACAACTCCTTTAACAGAAGGAAATTTGGCATCACTGCACCCTTTACGTGTCCTGCAGTTAACAGTCAGCCACAGTTACCTTCTTTTGCAGTGGTGATCGTGAACGAGAAACCTGGACTGCTACAGACTGGAACTGTATCGTCTTTACCAACAAATGCAGGTTCTGTATGGGATCAGACAAGGATCACATTCCAGTATGGAGGCCTCATGGTGAGTGCTTCAATATTGCCTTTGTTACGGAGTAACGCAATGCCCCAACTGCTGGTGTGATGATCTGGGGAGCCATTGTATATGGCAGTCAGTCACCCCAGTAGTGATATAAGGGACACTAACAGCTCAGCGATATGTTCAGAACATCCTGTGGCCACATGTGTTGCCTCTCATGGAACGGCTTCCAACTTGTATTTTTCAGCAGGATAATGCTCTCTCACACACAGGAATGTTTCAGCCAGATTGAAACACTTCCTTGGCATGCCCAGTCACCAGGTTTTTCATCAATTGAGCATTTATGGGACCAACTGGGACTCCAGCATCTGCAGTCCATGAGTGTGCAGGATCTACAGGCCCAACTGCAACATCTGTTGGTAACTGCGCCACATGATACCATACAGAACAGTATGGCTCCATGCCCAACATATCTCATCTTGAATTCAGGCTAGAGGCAGCTCAGCAGCAGACTAGAGCCTCCTATCAGTTTTACAGTTTACAGCAAAAACAGTAATTAAATGCAGGATGAAGACATGCCACAAAAACCTTTGATATCCTATTTTTGGACTATACAAGACATGTTTTAACAAGAAAAACTCTTGCTTAAAATTCCCTGTGTTCTTATAGTTTGAAGCCAGATGGCCCAGCAGCTATTAAAGGCAGTATCTCAGGCTGTACAGTAGCTATATATGTGAGCCAGGTTGTTTTAAAGCTAAGAATCTAAGCTTCTGATTGTAGTGCTAGCTGCCATATAACAAGAGATAGAGCCTTTAGGGACCAGGTAAGCAATAAGATCTGCATGTACTACCGGCTCTATCTCTGGCTGAATCTTATGGGGGGAGGGTCTTTTTTTCTAGAAAAGTAGTGAGAAGATGAGTGCTTTCTCATCTAATCACCCTTTGCGGCTAATGAGACTGTTTATTGACACCACAATCCAGACATTTACTAGAATGACAAGTTGCACCAAACACTACAAACATCAATAAAGTTTAACCCTTTCAGCACCGGAGGTTTTTTTTTTCTTTTTCCGTTTTCGTTTTGCGCTCCCTGCCTTCACACAGCCATAACTTTTTTATTTTTCTGTTTTTTGCATGACAAGTAGTACTTTCCAACGACATCATTTAATATTGCATATGATGTAGTGGGATGCGGGGAAAAAATTTCAAATCGGGTGAAATTGCAAAAAAAAACGCAATTCCACCACAGTTTTATGGGTTTTTATTTACAGCGTTCGATGTTCATTAAAACTGACCAGTTACTTTCATTCTACATGTCAGTACGAATCCGACGATATCTAATATGTATAGTTTTTTTTTGTTATATTGTGACCCCTATAAGTTTTTGGTATTTATGTGTACAGAGCTGTATGGGGGCTAATTTTTTGTGGGGCGATCTGAACTTTTAATTTATACCATTCTAGGGTATGTATGACTTTTTGATCGCTTTTTATGGCAAATCGGCCATTTTGACGCTTTTTTTTCCGTTTCGCTGTTTTCCGTATGGGAAAGAAATTTTTATAATATGGGCGTTTTCGCACATGGCGATGTGTGTTTTTTATTTTTTTACTACTTTTATTTTTATTTTGGGGAAAGGGGGGTGATTTGAACTTTTATGTTTTTTGTTTTTTTTAAACTTTATTAATTTAATTTTTTGACACTTCTATATAACAATCAATCTTCTGATTGCTTATATCATAGACTCCAATACATTCACCCGCGGCCATGAGCAGAGCGGGCGCCATCTTTAAACACGCACCCAGCGCCGTACTAGTACAGCGCTGGGCGCAAAGGGGTTAAATTTTACACTGTCCTGCCCATTCCTGATCTCTAGCATAAAATATGCTGACTGATTTTGTAGTGAAACCTGTTACACGCTGCAGTAATAGTGATAATGAATATCTAATTTCTGACAGTTTGAAAATACTTTTCACACACCGTCACCATAAACAATCCTGTAATTAGTTTTACAAACAAAACTATTATAAAGTAATATGTACCCTAATATGGGACCAATAAAACATCAACTCATCCCAAAATAAAGCCCTCATACAGCTCTGTCAACGAAAAATGAGTTATGGTTCTCTGAATGTTAGGTTCTTGTCCTATGGAGATCGCCTTGATGCTGGCGGACAGGAACAAATAATTTTGTACAAAATGTATTTGTCAAGAATCTCATATTTATAAAATGAGCCTAGCATTAGCACCAGAATATTTTGTATAATTATGGCATTCTTGTTATTTATTTGTGTTTACAGAGTGCTTTTGCATTGTTTTTCTCCAAATGAGGTGATTTGAAAAAAAAATTGTTTCATTCATGGATGGAAGCTGTGTGAGTGGATGGTCACCAGTGTTTTGCACATGTGAACAGCCCCCATCATACAACATTCTGCAATGAACTGTTTTTTTTTAACCTGCCCTTGTATCAGAAAATATAGTCTTTTACAATAATATTTTAAAAATTGCTTATGTCTCAAACATGGTTTGAACTTAGCCTAAGGTGGAGTTCCAACAAAATGGTAATAACCTGAATCTTAAAGGAGTTGTCCGGCCAAGAAAAATAAAAGTTAAATGGGGAGAAATGGCATAAAAAAGTAATAGTCACCTAACTGATTCCCGTGGCTCCCACTCAGAAGAAACACCAGGAAGTAGAGTCAGGGTACCCAGAAAATGTTGAGTATTAGGCCCCATTCAGACGACCGTGTTTCATGGTGTGTACAGTGTTTCACTGTACGGCGGCGGCCTCAGGAAGCGCACGGCGTCATAGCAACCAATGACGCCGTGCGCTCCCGTCGTCTGGGGCAGCACAGGCCGGGCTTTCACGGCCTGTATCGGGCTGTGAAACACGGTCGTCTGCATGGGGCCTTACTCTGCTACTTTTTTCTATTTTTTTTCCAGCCAGACAATCCCTTTAACTGCACCACTGTTGCACCATAAATTAAGGGCTCATGCACACAACATATATTCTTTCCGTGTTCGTTCCATTTTTTTTTTTGTGGACCATATGCGGAACCATTCATTTCAATGGGTCTGCAAAAAAAAAAACCAGAAGTTACTCAGTGTGCTTTCTGTTTCCATATGTTCGTTCTGCAAAAATATAGAACATGTCCTATTATTATCCACATAACGGACAAGGATAGGACTGTTCTATTAGGGGCCAGCTGTTCCGTTCCACAAAATACAGAATAAACACAGACGTCATTCGTATTTTTTGCGCACCGCAAAATACATATGGTTGTGTGCATGAGCCCTAAAACCAATAAAATAAAAACATGAAGTCAAGTGACGTTAAAGGGGTATTCTGGCTAGAATTTATACCCTATACATAGGATAAGAGATAACTGTAAAATAAGTGGGGGTCGACTGCTGGGACCCACACCGATCACAAGAACGCTACATACATCTAAATGAATGGGGTAGCTATTTAAGCATGGGCAATCTAATAATTATACTCTATCCTGTGGATAGGGGATAGCTTCTAATCCATATATCCCTTGTGAATGTTTGCACTTATACAAAATATATACAGCTGTTCCAATAAATTGTGATATTCTAGAGACCTTCATAGCACTTAGCATGAATATTTTAGAATACTGAGATTAAAACATCTGATTTAGGTTGTGCATTTTATATTCTGAATATTTTAATATTCTTGTATACAAGAACACCCTGCACCCCTGGCGATCAGCTGTTTTAGCTCTAGTGCCAGAAATACACAGCTCTGTTTGCTGTGTAGTGGACAGAGCTGGCAGTTGCTACTTTCAAACAATATAAGGGGCCATTCACATCTCATTTTTGCTGTACGTCAAGCAGATACGTTTAGACATAAAAAAAGTATGCAATTTTGTGGTTATGTATCATTTAACGTATACATCTGATGGATGTGCATACATTTCAATACATTTGTGTCCGTTTTTTAATAGAAAAAACAGGGACAAATTTATTAAGACCAGCGTTTTAGGCGTCCTGCACCCCAGTAGAGGTGCCAGTGTTTACATAACTTAAGCGGATCCACCGCCGCTTCTAAATGTAAGACGGCTTCCTAGCTGTCTTACATTTAGACCATTTTCTACGCCTAGGAGGTAGGCCCATCCCCTTCAACATTTTTAGATCTGGTGTGAGTGGGGAGAAGTCGCAGATTGCGGTGCAAAGGACCTTTACGTCGTATCCTGTGCCAGAAATACACCTAATTTAGGTGGATTTCTGTTTAATTAATGACCCAGATAGTTTTTTTTTGGAAACTTTCTTTTTTTAAAAAAGAATTGAAGATTTAAAGGCATCATCTGAAAAAACCCAGATATTATTTAAGGGGTTATCCAATATCATAAACAGCCCCCCCCCCCCATGTGCCGGGCCCCTCAGAGGGAATATACTTACCTCGCTCCCTGCACCACTTCTTGTCCCCGCACCGGCGCTGCTGCTTCTCCCTGTACATGGATGAAAACATCTGGTGTCGGAGAGGGGAGCTGCCAATGGCAGGTGGGAACAAGTACAGGGAGAAGCACCAGAAGCGTTGTGGGGACCAGGAGTGGCACAGGAAGCTGCGGTAAGTATATTCCCTGTGAGGGGCCCGACACATGGGGGGTTGATAATGATATTGGATAACCCCTTTAATGGATGGAAATTTATTGTTTGACGTTTCCATCAATCTCTCATACAGTACATGATTTTTATATGGATGGCCTATCCTAAGCTGGGGATCGACACTGTTCTACAGTAGCTCTCGCATTGAAAGTCCCACTTCCGTGACAACACTGCAGTAACCAGCTCTGTCCACTACACAGCAAATAGAGCAAAGTTCAGATGGAAATACCTTCAGGATATACCTCTATTGAAATTGCAATGTACACACACACACTTCTGTTTATTCCTGTTATTAATAGTGTATATTTTTTCATATTCATTTGCAGCTAGAAGTGCTGATTGACTTCAGCCTACCTTGGAGTGAATACTTAACAAAAAATGACAGCATTACAACTGCTAAACTATTTGCAGCCTAGTTCATTCGTGTCTGATAGGCGGAGGTCCGACTGCTGGGACGCCAAATGAATACGAGAACACTGCTGCTCCATTCTAACTCCATTGATCCACTGGACATAGCCAAATGCTGTTTTTGGCTTTCTTTGTCAGTTCCATAGACTGTAAATGGAGCAGCAGCAGCAGCATGCATGGTTGACTGCCGCTCTATTTAAACATGGGACACGGGACCACTGTTCTTGTTATTGGTGGAAGGACACTTGTGTCACCTGTCCTGTGGATTGATCATGCATTGCTATGCTGGGACACCCTGTAAAGATTATTTTTCTGTGGTAATTGGATACGTGTCCTCAACCTGGGTTTCTGAAAATTAAGAGGTTCTTGGAAACTGACATGGAGCCTGAAAGTCTTATTAGTACTGAGTCATATGAACCTTTGCACACTGATATACCGTATTTATGGAGATATTCTCCCTGGATCAGTGGAGAGAATACCTTCACAAAAAAGGAGCATGCCACAATTTGTTTTTCTATCGGTTTCATACAGTGGCTACCATCACCCACAAACAGGGATAGTGCAGCCTTAAAACTTTCCGGTGCCACTATTCCTACCTACTTGCATGGTCACCCTAGGCAGTGACCCACAACTGGGCAGCAGTCCCTATGCTGAAGTATGTGTGAGTACAACATACAAATAGAGAACAACAAACAGACAAACAATCAGTAGTTATAAAGAGTAAAGGGTCAAATGCCAGTTGAAAGTACAAAAAACCTCCAGAAGCAAATGAGAAAACCAAATATGCCAAAAAGTCAAGAATCAGGACATCAATACAATACCAAATCACCAGAAGCCAAAACGTAGTCACAAAACCAGTCCAGAAATCCACAAGCAAGAGGAGTCTTCAAATACAACAAGGGAACAGCAGGGGGAGCCAGAGGACCATAAATTCACCAGCAAATGCACATGTAGGTGCCGGCCTATATAGTGTACCGGCAGCGGCTTTACGCTGGCGTCCCTGCATGCTAGGAAGAGCTGCCAGCTGAGCGTCCTGGCACTCAGGAACCCCGGCATGCATCATCATTGGCCTGTGGCTCCGATCTCAGAGTGGGGTGCGCAGCTGATCTGGTTCCCCCAGCAACTGAATGTTGCTAATGCACAGAGGCAGAGCCGGCCAGGGGAACTATAACAGAGATACATACAGAGGTACAGTAGAGGGCTCATACACCCCCATGACAGCTCTATTATAGTCCTGTAATACGGGGTTCAGGAAATCAATACTAAACTGAAGGATGCTTTTCTATATGTGTACTTGTTTCTGCTGAATTATATGTAATATCCGATATGTACGCATATTGTATTATTTGTATAGATTGTATATCTCTTGCTGAAATAATAGAAAAAGTGATCATTCTAATACATTAGTAGAAGAAAATTAAACAGTGTGCTGCCTTCATTTAACCACAATTGATATTCAGAGAACAGTCTAAAGTTGGGTAACTGCTGCACTGGCAATAATAAAATCTCTCATTTGACATAAAATATTTGCTATGTTCTGAAATTCTAATTAGAGAGGGTTTAATCAGTCTTAAAATCACATATGCACTAAATCAAAGGAATTAATCCTTGCAGCTAAACTATTATGTGGCCATATAAAACCAGCATTCCTACCCATTTCGACGCTAGAAATTTTGCAAATATTAATCCATCAAGTGTCCATGTAATCCCAAAATTGTGCTGTGGATATTAAATAGCTCTGTTTAGCTGCTGGATCATGAAAAGCCAAGCAGGAAAGATTTCCAAACAGAAATAACACATGATTTTTTTCTTTTCAAAAGTAAGGTAGATATTTACTGACTGATTGCGTTGTTAGTCCAACAGTTTAAGATGGTCGGATTTTAAAGGGCATGTGTAATCAGAAAATGACATATTGTTTAACCCCTTAAAGTCATTGTCCAGGATTTTTTTAAAAGAGGTTATGCCATTGCTGAAACCAGTCCTGTACCGCATATGGATCCAGAAATCTCCCTATTTGTTGCTCCAATTGCTCTGCTAGAGTATCTTCAGGCGGTGTGTCCTTTCTGCTGCAGTTTTCTACCTATCTCAGTACATGGCATGGCCTTTCTGCTACAGCTCTCTCTCTATCAGAGCTCAGGGGGTATGTCCTGCTGCAGCCATCTCCCTGTAACTGTCACTGCCTCTAGCAGTAGGTATGACTGGTGAACGTACACTGTTCTGAACGAAATGCCTAGGCTGAAATGTGAGCTCATGAGACAATATGGCTATGCTTGTCTGGTTTGATCAATTTCATCTGATGTAGATGGCGATGGTGAACTCACTAAAAGAGTTCGAGAGGGGCCTGGATGTATTTCTGTAGTGTAATAATATTACAGGTTATAGTTACTAGAGAGGGGTCGTGGATCCAGGGATTTATTCTGAGTGAAGTCAGCAAGTATTTTTTTCCCCGAAAGTGAGGAAAATTGGCTTCTTCCTCATGACTTTTTTGCTCTAGATTCTCTGGATTAACTTTGCATGGCAACAGGCTGAAATGCATGGATGAATGGCTTATTTTAGCCTTACAAACTATGGGGGAGATTTATCAAACTGGTGTAAAGTAGAACTGGGCAACTAATCTGGTTCTACTTTACACCAGTTTGATAAATGGCCCCCTATGTTACTATGTAATAAGGTCCATTTTGTTCCTAAGCTGCTACAGTGTGTTTCTAATATGTACAAACCTTCTTGTTTTCTCGACATTGTTCTCCTGGCTGCCCTTCCTGTTGTCAGCCTGATCTCTGTTTAATTCCTTCCCAAACAGTGCCATAAATACACTGGGCGGGATTTTAAATATGGCGCCTTCTCACAAGCGTGGCGGGCACCATACCCGCTGGGTGCCTTCTGTTTTAAACAACAGCCACCCAGGACTAATATATGCAATTGAAGATCACATTGATCGCATACTTTCAACCCTTCAGTGACCACCGCATCTGGAGGAGCAAAAACCCTGCAGCACGCACTGTGTGGCAAGACTGGATAGGAACAAAGTGTATTTCTCCTAGACGCTAATGCTTTGGAGTCTATGAGAGAATCTGATGATTGCTTGTTATAATTCCCTATGAGAACTATAAAAAATTTAAAAAATAAATAAATGTTTTGAAAAATATTCAAAAAATATAAAAATTCAAATCACCCCCCCCCTTTCCCCAAAACATAAACAATAAAAAATACACATTATGGGCATCGAGGCATGCAAAAACACCCATATATTACAATCTAAAAAATATTTATCCCAGACTTCAAACGGATAAACAGAAAAAAAAGTCAAAATGACCAATTCTATGGCCCTGATTTATCACACCTTCACTCCAGAATTCTGTCTTCAAAAAGTCGCACGATAGGGCTTTTGCGACTTTTTTGCGCATTTTTTTGCGACTTTTTGCATGTGTACACCACTCACTCCAGTTTGTAATATGGGTGGAAAAGTGGGTGTGGTTAGCCATGTTAATGAGTTTCACTCCAGATTTATCATTGCGACTTTTTTAAAAAAGTCGCAAAATAGTCGCAATCTCACTCCAGGAGGAGAGTGGAGTAGGAAAAGTGGAGGAGCTTCTCTAGACAGAAGTGTTAGGTTTAAGGACAAGCCACATTTATCAAACAACCTGTGATGTTTGATAAATGTGGCAGAAAGTACTCCAACATAGACTGAAGCAAAACTGACTTCAAATATTTTCCTAATGATAATTCCCCCCATATGTTTTTTGGTCGCTTCGCACACAAAAAAATTAAATAAAAAGTGATCAAAAAGTTATGTACACCCCAAGATGGTATTGATAAAACAGGGGCGGACACAGACAGCAGAGGGCCCCTGTGCAAAGAATGTCCTGCCCCCCCCCCAAGCCCTAACCTGTGGTGTCCTAACATTTCATACAGCAATACAAAACTTACAAAACATACAGGGTAATGCTACTTTCACACAGGCAGCGCCACGCTCCGGCAGAGAATGCAAGGAATTGGCCGGAGACAAAATCAGGCATGCAGTGGTGTTCCCTCTAAGCTGCGCGGCTGCGCGCCCGCGTGGCTATTATGTTGCCCCCGCTCACACATTTTTAATGTCCGCTCACTTGCAGCAGGGCAGCGGGAGATGAGCGCTTCCACTGTAGAAGCGCTCATCTCCATAGTCATCTGTATCGCCGTCCTCAGGACAGCGATACAGATGGCTGTGCTGCGGGGCAGGGGAGGGAGAGGCGTCTCCCCTGCCCGTTCCTCTGATAGGCTACAGGCCTAGTGCCTGCAGCCTATCAGAGGCTGGCTCAGGTGGTGCGATGACGTCATCACGCCGCCTGAGCCGTACAGCGCGGGATACAGGCCGGAAGAGGCCTGCATCGCATCGCTGAAGTAGGCATGGAGGTAAGTATAAGTGTTAATTTTTTTTATATGGCACAATACAGAAGAGAAGCTCTATGGGGACACTGTGGGGGCACTTCTTTTTGCCACATGATGGGGGGGGGCACCTGTGGGGGGCACTTACTGCCACATGATTGGGGGGCATCCATGGGGGGGGGGATACTTACTGGCACATGATTGGGGCATCTATAGGGGGGCACTTCTTACTAGCACATGTTTGGGAGGGTATCTATGGGGGGCACTTATAGGCACATGTTTGGGGGACATCTATGGGGGTACTTACTGGCACATCTTTAGGGGGCATCTTTGGGGGCACTTCTTACTGGCACTTCTTGCTGGCACATGATTGGGGGCACTTCTTACTGGCACATGATTGGGGCACTTCTTACTGGCACATGATTGGGGGTCATCTATGGGGGGCACTTCTTACTGGCACATGATGGTGGGGCATCTATGGGGGGCACTTCTTACTGGAACATTATAGGGGGCATCTATGGGGGAGCACTTCTTACTGACACATTGCTGGGAGGCACCATGGGGCACTTATTACTGGCACATTATTGGGGGCACTATGGGGGCATCTACTGATGCCACAAAGAAGGGTATTTTATATGGGGGGCTCTGTATAGGGACACTTTATACTGGGACACATTAAGGTGGGCACTATGGGGAAGGGGGGAGAGGAGTACTATGGGGTCATCTATGGGGGGCACTAAGGTTTTATACTTGCAAATTATGGGGGACACTGAGGGCATCTACTGGGGCATTTTTTACTGTTACATCATGGGGGGCACTATGAGGAAGGGGGAGAGGAGCACTATGGGGCATTTACTGGGGGCACTATATAGGGGTATTTTATACTGGCACATTATGGGGGCACTGAGGACATTAGCTCAACTGGGTGCAATAAAAGGGGGTATTTTTTTTTTTTGCACTGGCACATAATAAGGAGAATTATTACTACTGGGGAGCATTATGGTAGGCTTTATTACTACTGGGGGTCAATGGGGAACATGATTACTAGTATGGGCACTATGGGAACATTATTACTTCTGGGGCACAGTGGGGACATGTTGGGGGCACTGTAGGAGAATTATTACTACCAAGTGTGCTCTAGCAGAGAATTATTACTATTGGTGGACTTTGAGGAGCACTATTACTGTGGGGGGCACTCTGGCACAGTATCAGCTTGGCACAGTTATTTTTGGGGGACATTATGGTTACACTGTTGGTGTCAGGGACACTTTTTGCTGGGTGCAGTTATTTTAGGACACTGTATGCCAATAATTATTGAAGGGCACTATCTGTGTGGTACTACTTTCTGTAGTATAGTATTGGGGAGCACAGCGGCACAGTATTGGGGGTGGTAGGATGATTTGTCCATAAGATGGGCGGATGATGGAAAAGTAGTAACTAAATTTTTTTTTTGTCAAATTGCAGAGACAAGAAATGGCTGAAAATGGCGGTCTGGTCTTAAAGGAGATGAGGAAAGAAAACATCTACATGAAAGGAGACGTCACTGGATGTAAGAGGTATGAGGCGCTGTATGACCCTGTATGTTCTGTATTGATATATGTAATGTTAGGAGGGAAGGGGTTAGGTTGAGAATTTATACATAGATTTATATGGGGCCCCAGAAATGCCATGCTCAACCCTGGCCAATGTCTTATTTAGTACGCTAGATTCGATATTTGACCTATTATCTCATGTTTGATTTTCATATTGCCCACCTTCGACTAAGCATTGCCCAACTCTAAGCCAACCCCGCTCGGCAGGTGCCAAGGCTTAGAGGGAGCACTGTTTGTGTCCTGCTAATTCTCTGCATTTTTGCCAGATTGTGACCGGATCTCTGCCGGACCCCATTATAATTAATGGGGCCGGTGAGCATTCTGCATTCAGCAGTGCCGGAGCCGATGAATTCTGGCAGACTGTTCTCTGCTGGGACAGCCTGCCAGAATCACTAACTCAGATGTGAAAGTAGCCTAATACAGCGCCACATACCTCTTACATCCAGTGACGTCTCCTTAGATGTAGATGTTCTCTGTCCTCATCTTCTCCTTTCAGACCAGACCACCATGATGATTTCTTTCAACCATCTCTTCTCTTTGCAGAGTATGACAGAAATCTTAGTTTCCTACTTTTCCATCATTCTCCCACCTTCTTGAACACCCCATCCTGACACCCGCAATACTTTACTATACTTCTCCCCAAAACTATACTATACAGTCCTCCTGCAAATACTAGTTACACACAGATACTACCACATTCAGTAATTATTGGCACATGGTGCTTTAAAAATTAACTGTGCCCAGGAAATTGTGCCCTTGACACTAATAGTGCAAACATAATGTCCCCCAAAAATAACTCTGCTAAGCTGATACCGTGACAGGGTGCCCCCATAGTAATAGTGATTCCCAAAGTCCCAATAGAAATTATTAGTGCCACCAGTAGAGCCAATGTCCCCATAATGCCCTCATAACCTGTGCCAATGCCCCCACTGTGTACCCAAAAAACACTCTCAGTGCCCCCTGTTGAGCCGCATAGTGCCCTATAATTTGCGCCAGTATAAAATACTCCTATATAGTGCCCCCATAGTGCTCCTCCCCTTGTCCCCATGGTGCCTGACATAATGTGCGAGTATAAAATGCCCCCATAATGTGTGCCAGTATAATGCCCTGTATAATGACCCCAATAGTGCTCCTCTCCTCCCCTTCTCCATAGTGTCCTCCATGTATGCCAGTATATAAGATAGGGCCCCTATAGTGCTCCTCCTCCACAGTGCCACCATGTGTGCCAGTGTATAAGATAGGGCCCCCAGTAGATGCCCCCATAGTGAATCCCCCTTCTCCATAGTGCCCCTAATGTGTGCCAGTATATAAGATAGGGCCTCCATAGTGCCCCTAATGTGTGTCAGTATATAAGATAGGGCCCCCATAGTGCCGTCTATGTGTGCCAGGATATGAACTAGTGCCCCCATAGTGCTCCTCCACCTCCATAGCGCCCCTATGTGTGCCAGTATATAAAATAGTGCGCCCCATAGTGCTCCTCCCCCTCCATGTGTGCCAGTATATATAGGGCCCCCATAGTGCTCCTCCTCCTCCATAGAGCCCCCTATGTGTGCCAATATATAAAGGGCCCCCATAGTGCTCCTCCCCCTCCATAGTGCCCCCTCATGTGTGCCAGTACATAAAATAGTGCCCCCCATAGTGCTACTCCCCCTCCATAGTGCCCCCACTATGTGCCAATATATAAAATAGTGTCCCTCATAATGCTCCTCCCCCTCCATAGTGGCCCCACTATGTGCCAATATATAAAATAGTGCCCCCATAGTGCTCCTCCCCCTCCATAGTGACCCCACTATGTGCCAATATATAAAATAGTGCCCCCCATAGTGCTCCTCCCCCTCCATAGTGGCCCCACTATGTGCCAATATATAAAATAGTGCCCTCCATAGTGCTCCTCCCACTCCATAGTGGCCCCACTATGTGCCAATATATAAAATAGTGCCCCCCCATAGTGCTCCTCCCTCTCCATAGTGGTCCCACTATGTGCCAATATATAAAATACTGTCCCCTATAGTGCTCTTCCCCCCATAGCGGCCCCACTATGCGACAATATATAAAATAGTGCCCCCCATAGTGCCCCCACTGTGTGCCAATATAAAAAATAGTGCTCTTCCTGAGGACAGCGATACAGATGAATATAGAGATGAGCGCTTCCACAATCGAAGCGCTCATCTCTTCCTACCGCCGGAAAGAAGGGGCCCCCTCCGGCCCTGGGCCCCTGTGCAGCCGAACCGGCTGCACAGGCGGTATGTCTGCCCCTGGATAAAAAGTACAGATTGTCCCACGAAAAGATAAGCACTCACACAATGAAAAGGAAAAAAATATTTTTTTCAGTATTAAAACAAAAAAAAAACCTATACATATAAATATGTGATATAGCTGTAATCGTACTGACCTGGAGAATGAAAGTAACAGTTTAGTTTTACCGCATAGGGAATTTCATAAAAACAAAATCCATAAAACTTTTTTTCCAGCTCTCCACTACATCATATGCAATATTAAATGGTGGAATTAGAAATTGAACTTGTCCCACAAAAAACAAACCTTCATATAGCTATGTGAAAATAAAAATAAAAAAAAGTTATGGCCTCAGAAAGACAGGGAGGGAAAACAAAAATGCAAAAATGAAAAAATCTCTGGAGGTGAAAGGCTTGAGTGAATTGTCCTTCGGATCATAGATCCGAAGTCAATATGTTCAAATACTTCGATGTTAATATTGGTAAATTACTACTGTATTCATATCTGCGTATTTAAAAACATTTTAAAATAGGAATCCAAAGTGGGCTTTGGTACTAGCTGGTACATCGGTCACCAAAGCCCACTTCGGATTCCTATTTTAAATTGTTTTTAAATATGTAGATATGAATACAATAGTAATACACTGAAGTCTCACGTGACTTTGGAGCCAATACATTTTAATGCTGTATGGAAACAGCATTAATATAGAAGATTTTGAATGAATCGATTCACTAAAGCTTACTGAAAGGGTTAAGGTTGAACTCATTCTTCCTTGACCTATACTTTGACTATTATTTCACATTCTCCAACTTGTGAGTGACTGCCAATGCTAATTGAGACTACTCCAGAGGTAACGATATGGGCACTGCCTGAGGAAAAGTCCATGCCTCCTTGTACAGTTTAAGCCCTCATGCACAGGATTGAATGTATTTTGCAGTCCGCAAACCGCAGATCCACAAAACGTAGATACTGTCCATGTACCATTCGCATTTTTACACGGGCCCATTAACTCTTCTCCCTGGTTTACTCCTAGGCCATATCCATTAATGACCCAGAAGGTCCACATGTCCTGCAGGATTATTTTACAGGCACAAGGGCGTACGATATAGGCCCATAGATTACTGCAGGCTCCTGGACAGTGATTTGGGTTCCATGAGACCTAAGTGCTAATATCTCTACATTCTCATGGCTCATCTGCTGTCTGTATCACGTGTATGCCATGTATATATTTTTATATACAGATGGAAGAAAGAAAACCTTTCCTTTTAAATCAGCCCTCCGTCTGTTGGTTTGATCCAAAAAAGAAGTAACAAGCAAAGCAGACAGGATTTATAGAAGAATTGCCTGGAGTTACCAATTAAATTAACATTTTTAAAGAACTTTTTATATACTAACACATTTATTCTGTGTCTGTCAGCGTGATGACATACAGGTCACTCGTACAGCTGGTGTATTTAATGGAATTACTATCAGCAATACTTAGGAATTCCAAGCTGATGCCAAACATGATCTTCCATCTGTTTCTGTCTCTGGTCCATTGAGACAAATGTTAAAGCCACAAGTCCTTTTTTCCTAACAATAAAATAAGACTATTACTTATTAATGTATCACATATGTTATCGGAAGATCTGTAGACAACATTCAACCTAATTTGAATTTCCCTATTAACACAAAAAAAATGCACAATATGCTTAAAGACTGAAGAAAAAAGTAGTTCTGCAGTTCAGAGAATGCTGGGATCTAAGAAAGGCTTAACAAGATTGTCCAGGACTTAAAGGGGCTTTTCAGGATTTTGTCCTTTTTAATTAGCCCCTCTAGCGGGTGGTGCCTAATGAAAGAATCATAGTCAACTGTCCCCTGTTGGTCTGATGCTTTGGTTCAGTTTGGCATTCTTCCAGTCACCACCTTGTTTTTTGGGTACAGAAGGGGTTATGTGTGCCACTGCAGTCAATGACTGGCCTCAGTAGGCCAGTTATTGGTTGCAGCAGTGCATTTGACCTTGGCCATATCCCGGCCAGAAGAGAATAAGCCATGGACCGTAAGATCACCAAATGGAGCCATAGGTCTGGACCAGAGTGGTGGAGAGCAGGTGAGTGTGACTCTTTCATTAGGTACCACACACTATGGGAGGTAATTAAAGATATCATTTCCTTGAAAAACTCCTAAATATTGATGACCTGTCCTCAGGATAGGTCATCAACATCAGATCGGTGGGGGTTTGACTCTTGATGTCCACCTCTGATTAGCTGAGCTCAGATGAGTGCTCTGGTTTAATCATACTATGCCAATCACAGCATCAAATATTGTATAGTGAGTGTTCTTGATATTTTAGCTTAGTCCCATTTGCTTGAATGGAAAGGAGCTGCAAAAAGACCACATAACCGAAGAACATGATATCAAAGGCTGAGGAAGAGGCCACAAGCCTCACCGAAGCAGCACAGCCCCTTCCAGAAGCCAATCAGTGAGGATGCTGGGAGTCAGACCCCCACTAGATACATATTGAGGACCTATCCTGAAGATAGATCTTTGATATTTAAGTCCCAGACAACCTCTTCAAATCCACACCAAGATGTCACAACAGAGTACAGTACAACGAACACAAAGTACAATGAATGGGGTTTGACAAAACTCATTGACTCACAGTCTAAAAAAATCTGCAGTGGATTCTAGGCAGACCGCAAATTTTCAAATGTCAAATCTCTTGCATAAGCTTCACAGGTTTTCACATGCGTTTTCGTTCTTTTATTGCAGTGCACACTTAGGTGTAGATTACAGATAAATTACAGATTTTTATCCTCTGGGTGTAAGCCATGTTGGTTCCTTCTGAAAGATAGCAAGCCAAAATGCTGAAAATCATAAGAAAAATTGATTGGATCTTTGGCACTGGAATATTATACAGGTCCAGATGAGCGGCGCCATGAAAAAACAGACCAGCAGCATATGGGTTTGGATCAGCGGCGCCCGGTAATAGATCAGCGGCGCCCAAAATTTGTGAAAAATGGTACTGATGAAGCGGAGGGCAATGATAAAAGTGGGGTTGGGGCTGCTTCTAAACAGGGCAAGCATGCTCCCTTGGAGGCAGCTCTGGCCCCAGGGCCCAATGATGCTGAGGTACCAAACACTGCACCAAAACACCCCGGTTCAGCCAGTATGAGTGGAGGCGAGAATATGGGAGGAGGGCAGGGGGGAAATGTTTGTGCTAATATAAATATGTCTGGGGGTTTGGATGGTGGAGTGAGTGGTGGTAGGAGGGAAGGAAGGGTGGGCACGTCATCTGTTATTAGTGAGGGTGGTCTGGTAATGGAGGATATGGAAGTGGGTGGTGGAGGGTCTTTGGTTAGTGGTGAGGGTGGGGGGCCTGGTCCGGTTGCCCCCCTGCTGTGGCAGCCCCTGTGTGCAGCTATGCTAATGTCACGGCGGGGGGAAATAGGGGGCCCTCCTTGTCCTCTGGCTCTGGGGACGGCGTTTTGCAGCGGCGTCTTCTGGAGGCTCTAAAGAGAGGGGAGAGAACAATCAATGTAGAGGGTAGGGAGGTTGATCTATCCTGGATAGAGAGGCATGGCCTCTCAGCCTTCCGAGAGGAAAGAAGCAGGGAGACCCTGTGGTCTCTCCTGACATCTGGGCAGGGTGGTCTCCGTAGGAATGTGGTCCGTCTGAGGTGGAGGGGCAGTGATACATGTCCTTCAAGATCTGACGTAGTTGAGCTCCTGCTAAAGATGGGCTTCAAGGCGACTGACATCTACGCCTTGATACATCCCTATGGGGCCCCCGAGTTCGATGTCAGCTTTGTTTGGCCAGAGGGGCTTGAGCTCTTCTGGTCTAACTATGAGGTGGCAAAGGACGAGCCCAGCTGGCGAGACTTTGCCATCCAGGCGGTGTCTCGTCAGAACAACGTCAAGAGGGTGACCGTTTTAACCCATAACGAGTCACTCTCTTGTATAGACATCATGACGTGGCTTGGCCGATATGGGGAGGTGGTGGAGGTCCCCAAAAAGAACAGGGATGAATATGGCATCTGGTCTGGGGCCTGGACGTTTATGGTAAAACTTAAGCTTTCAGGAAATACGGTTACCCACATACCATCTGCAACCTTCCTCGGAAGGTATCGTATCCAGATTTTCTACCAGGGTCAGCCGAAGCTCTGTCACAGATGTGGCAGCCCCACACACTTCAGTGCTAACTGCACTGTACAGAAGTGCGCGCTGTGTGGGGAGATCGGTCACCTCGCTGCATCATGTGCGGAGATTATGTGTCACCTGTGTGGTGACTTAGGTCACCCATTCAGTCGCTGCCCCCATTCCTTTGCCAATGCGGTCAATACCCCGGCGGGAGAAAGCCATGAGGCCAATTCTGCTGGGGGAGAGGCTGGCAGAAGTGAAGGAACAGAGGAGCCAGGGAGGAAAAGTAAGCAAAAGACGCCTGCCCAACTGAAGCGTCAGGAAAAACGCCAAAGGGGGAGGGAGATGGGCGAGTCTCGGGAACCTCAGGCAGCTGGGGAGACTGGGACAACCTCTGATCTCACCCCTGAGGCTGTTGTTACTGCTGAGGCCCAAAGGGACAGTGAACTGGATGAGGAAATCAGGAGGATCCAGGAAGAGGAAGGTGCCATCTCCTCAATATCCCCCCATGGCGAAAGTATGGACGGGAAAAGTGGGGGATGGCAAGAGAAAAAGGGTAAAAAGCATATAAGTAAAAAGGGAGATTTAAGGTCTTCTCCCACCCACCAGATGCCAAAGGAAGGCACAACCGTCTGATTAGTCTCTTAAACCGGTTCCAAGCCATCGGTGACACCTCCCCTTCTTTGGGGGAGGGAGCCGGTGGTGAGGTTCTGGAAGCAGTGGTAACACCGGGGCCTGCGGGGGACGCAGAGCCTCCTCCTCCGGGGGAAAATATGTCCTCAGGGGTGGGGGCTGGCCCGGAGTCAGGGGACAAGGACGGAGGTGAGATGGACACTTCTGTTTCCTTAAAACGGGTTAAGCCATCATCTGATGGAACAGATGGCATGGGCAGCGGGAAAAAGAAAGCCATCTAATTCGATCACCCATGATGGCGGCACCCACCCCGTTGACGCTGCCCTCCATTAATGTCGCCAGCATTAAGTTGGATATGGCTAGATTTGCGGCCTTTGATTTTTTCAGCCAGGTTGAAGCTGACATTTTATTTTTGCAGGAGACCAGGCTGCCAGATTTGGCAGCCGTATTTAAAGCTAAAAGGGAATGGAGGCGCGGAGCCTCCTACTGGTCTCTTGTGGCCAAGCCATATAGCGGGGTGGCGGTCCTTTTTACCGCTATGGTAGAATGCCGACGGGTTATTGAATTAGAAATGGGGAGGTGTCTGATCTTGGATGTCCTCATGAGGGGACAAGAACTTCGTCTAATTAACATCTATGGTCCCCAGTCCAAGTGGGACTGGAAGTGTCTCTTCATGAGGATCAAGTCCTATCTTTTTACGAGTCGGCAGGTGGTCTTTGGAGGGGACTTCAATACTGTCACGAGGCCCCAGGACAGGGGAGGTTCCAGGGACAAGCTGACTTATGATAGCGTCACGCTCAATAGTATAGCTAGTGAGGCTCGCCTGGTGGATGTCCACGTCCGGCACACCCCAGGCCACCCAGGGTTCACCTATCATAGGGGTAGTTGTAGGTCTAGAATAGATAGGTTTTTTTTATGGAGGAAGCCGTCTCTTCAGCCTTGTCTGCTGTGGAGGTGGAGTTCTCCGACCACTGTTTAATTTTGTTTTCTCTGAATGTTACAGAGACTCCCCGGATGGGAAGAGGTTACTGGAAGCTCAATTCGTCTCTCTTGGAAGAAGCGGAGATAAGACAGTCCTTTGAGGACTTCGTTCAGAGCCAGGTACCATTGCTGGATCTCTGCAGCAATAAGTCTGAGTGGTGGGAGTTGTTCAAGGAAAGGGTGGGGAGGTTCTTCCGCCAGCTCTCGAGCCTCAGGAGTCTGAGCAGGTACCGCCTGTATCAGGGCCTGAGGAGGAAACTCGAACGTCTTGTCTCGACTGAAGGTAGCCGCGAGGAGATCTCCAGAATGAAGTCTTTGCTTATGAGATGTCAGTATGATAGACACGCATCTTTGGTTTTTGAGAGGGATTATGGGAAGTACCGCTTGCCTGACCCTTACAGAAACTGCAATATGTCAGTGAGTAGTAAGATTGTGTCAGGACTGATTGATAGTACGGGGTCCCTGAGAAGGTCCAGATCAGGGATCTTGGAGGTCGTCAGATCCTTTTACTCACATCTCATGGCGAAGAGGGATCTTGATCGCGATAGGATGTCGGCTTTCCTGGCTGAAACCGTTCCTGAACCAGGAGTAGACCCCTCTCTTGACGTTTTGACTGCAGTGATCCAGAAAGAGGAAGTCAGTCTGGTGATTGATGGGCTTGCTCCCAAAAAGTCGCCAGGCCCGGATGGCTTAACATCTGAGTTTTATAAGACCTTTAAGGACACCTTAGTTCCCCTCTTGACTGAGGTATTCAATGAGTGCCTCTCCTTGGGTACTCTGCCAAAGTCAATGAGGAGGTCGGCCCTGATCATTCTGTCAAAGTGTAAAGATCCATTCCACATTGAGAACTGGCGGCCCATAGCGCTCCTCAGTGTGGACAGAAAGATTCTGGCAAAGGTGCTATTTAATCGGTTGGTGACGTTTGCGCCCCAGCTCCTTTCTGGGGCCCAGCATTGCTCTGTTCCAGGCCATAGTACTTTTAGTGCTGTGCTTAGTGTCCGAGAGGCCGTGGAGCAGGGCAGGTCACTGGAAGGGGTACATGCTGTCCTTGGATCAGGCAAAAGCTTTTGATCGCGTTGACCATGAGTACCTCTGGTCTGTCCTTCTGAGATATGGCCTGCCGGGGGGGTTTGTTGATTGGCTTAAGACCTTGTACGCAGGGGCAGAGAGTTTCCCTCTTGTGAACGGTTGGATTGGCCACCCTTTTGAGGTGGGATCTGGGGTTTGCCAGGGTTGTCCTTTGAGCCCGCTATTGTACGTGTTTGCGATTGATCCCTTCCTTAGGAGGGTCGATCGTGGAGCGTTGGCGGGTGTCGGGATGGACCAGGCGGCTCCGGAGACCACACTAAGGGTGGTAGCGTATGCCGATGACGTAACTATCTTTGTGTCTTCAAGAGGGGAGGCAGAGTGGGTGCTGTCAGAGGTAGAACGCTACTCAGAGTCATCTGGGTCCAAGATCAATCGGGATAAGTGTGAGAGTCTCTGGCTAGGAGGAGGAGATCCTGGTTTTGATCTCCCGGACACCCTTCCAGAGCCCCAGGAGTCTACAAAAGTCCTCGGCATTGAATTTGGCCAGGGGGATTACCCCCATCAAAATTGGGATAGCAGGCTTAAGATTGCCGCTCAGAAGGTGGACCAGTGGAAGGGTTGGTCTTTGACCCTCAGGGAAAGGGTGAACATTATCAAAACCTACCTGATCCCGTTGCTGTTATATCTGGGCAGTGTGTGCGTCTTGCCAGAACCTCTCTGGACTCGGGTCTACAGTCTGTTCTTCCGGATGTTATGGGGAAATAGACTGAACCTTGTCAAGAGGGAGGTTACTTACCATACGAGGAGACTAGGAGGGTTGGATATGGTCAACCCTGTGGTGTTCCTGGTGAACACCTTTATTAAGATCAATCTGGCAAACCTCTGGAAAGAGAGGGCTCCTCCGTGGGTAGTCTCCTGTCGGGGATGGTTTCGGCCTTTCTTCCAGGAATGGGAGACAGGAGGGAAAGTGAAGGATCTCCGCACGCCACATCGGCATCTCCCGGCTTATGCTGCCCTGGTTCTGAAGGTATTACGTCGGTGGGGTCTGGGGATGTGGGAAATCAGGACTCAGTCAAGGAAACTCCTTGACCAGAGGGTTCTGTTGACCCATTTCCAGAAACCTCTGGCCCTCAGGGACTACCCAAGTCGGGATCTGAGGGTCGGGTTACGGCTTTTGAATTCCATCAGGATCCCTTTGAAGTTTCTTGACTTGACTTGGCGCTGCTTCCACGGGAAACTGTGTGTGAGGGACAATCTGAAGTGTAGGAGCTCTGAGGACAGGGGGTGTCCCCGAGAGGAGTGCGGTGGTGTGCTGGAGAGCATGGACCACTTCCTGCTTCAGTGTCCCTTCAACACAGAGGTTTACACCAGGGTGGGGAGCTCCATCGGCTGGCCAAGGCTGGTCACCCTCTCCTATGCGGAGTGGGCCTATGGAGCATTCAGACACCTGGGTAGTAGGGACCGCTGCACTTTATTCTTAGTCAGCTCAGTGGTCAGGTACTACACGTGGCATGCACGGTGCTTAGTCTTGACGCAGCGCAAAATCCTCCCCGTGGATGAGGTGGTTAGGAACATTCTTGGAGACCTGGTGAAGGTGCGCTCTCTGGAGTATGAGAGGTTGGGGGCGGGTAGAGCCTCTCTCCTCTGGAGGGGTTTTGCCTTTGGGGTACCCTAGCCTGTTGTCTCCCTTCCTGGTGGTGGGCTGATGCTGACACTCTAGAGTTTTGTTTTGTTTTGATGGCTGTATGAGGACATAGGGCTCGCAGGCGCCGAACTTGGGCTTTAATGGTTGTGTGTGGCTGAAAAGCCTCACGGTGGGTGGTGCGGGTGGTCTGATAATGTGTTAGTTTCCTTGTATATGTGTATATAGTTTGTATATATGTATATTTATATTATATTGAACTGTTGGGTGTAGTGTTAGGTTGGGTGGTGAGCAGAGGCGTAGCTACCAGGGGGGCAGAGGGGGCGACGGATCCGGGCCCAGTGACTCAGGGGGGGCCCAGCAAGGATGACTAACAGGCGAATACATGTGAGCACTTCCATTATGGAAGCGCTCACTTGTATTTAGGGACCCCCATCAGACCTCAGATCAGCCCACCCAGCCACATAAGATTAAAATAAAAAACCTTTATCACCTGTCCCGCGCTGCGACTGCTCTCCGTTCCGGCGCTCCATGTGGCTGGGCTGATCTGAGGTCTGATGGGGGCACAATACACTGATCTGAGGTCTGATGGGGGCACAGTAGGGTGATGTGAGGACTGATGGGGGCACATTCTGCTGATCTGAGGTCTGATGGGGGTACAATACGCTGATCTGAGGTCTGATGGGGCACAGTAGGCTGATGTGAGGTCTGATGGGGGCACAATACACTGATCTGAGGTCTGATGGGGCACAATACACTGATCTGAGGTCTGATGGGGGCACAATACACTGATCTGAGGTCTGATGGGGGCACAATACACTGATCTGAGGTCTGATGGGGGCACAATACGCTGATCTGAGGTCTGATGGGGGCACAATACACTGATCTGAGGTCTGATGGGGCACAATACGCTGATCTGAGGTCTGATGGGGGCACAATATGCTGATCTGAGGTCTGATGGGGGCACAATACGCTGATCTGAGGTCTGATGGGGGCACAGTAGGCTGATGTGAGGTCTGATGGGGCACAATACGCTGATCTGAGGTCTGATGGGGCACAGTAGGCTGATGTGAGGTCTGATGGGGGCACAATACGTTGATCTGAGGTCTGATGGCACAATACACTGATCTGAGGTCTGATGGGGCACAATACGCTGATCTGAGGTCTGATGGGGGCACAATACACTGATCTGAGGTCTGATGGGGGCACAGTAGGCTGATGTGAGGTCTGATGGGGCACAATACGCTGATCTGAGGTCTGATGGGGCACAGTAGGCTGATGTGAGGTCTGATGGGGGCACAATACGATGATCTGAGGTCTGATGGGGGCACAATACACTGATCTGAGGTCTGATGAAGGCACAATACGCTGATCTGAAGTCTGATGGGGCACAGTAGGGTGATGTGAGGACTGATGGGGGCACATTCTGCTGATCTGAAGTCTGATGGGGGTACAATACGCTGATCTGAGGTCTGATGGGGCACAGTAGGGTGATGTGAGGACTGATGGGGGCACATTCTGCTGATCTGAGGTCTGATGGGGGCACAATATGCTGATCTGAGGTCTGATGGGGCACAATACGCTGATCTGAGGTCTGATGGGGGCACAGTAGGCTGATCTGAGGTCTAATGGGGGCACAGTAGGCTGATGTGAGGACTAATGGGGGCACATTCTGCTGATCTGAGGTCTGATGGGGGCACAGTAGGCTGATGTGAGGACTAATGGGGGCACATTCTGCTGATCTGAGGTCTGATGGGGTACAATACGCTGATCTGAGGTCTGATGGGGCACAATACGCTGATCTGAGGTCTGATGGGCCATAGTAGGCTGATCTGAGCTCTGATGGGGGCACATTCTGCTGATCTGAGGTCTGATGGGGGTACAATACGCTGATCTGAGGTCTGATGGGGCACAATACGCTGATCTGAGGTCTGATGGGGGCACAGTAGGCTGATCTGAGGTCTGATGGGGGCACAATATGCTGATCTGAGGTCTGATGGGGGCACAATACGCTGATCTGAGGTCTGATGGGGGCACAGTAGGCTGATGTGAGGTCTGATGGGGCACAATACGCTGATCTGAGGTCTGATGGGGCACAGTAGGCTGATGTGAGGTCTGATGGGGGCACAATACGTTGATCTGAGGTCTGATGGCACAATACACTGATCTGAGGTCTGATGGGGCACAATACGCTGATCTGAGGTCTGATGGGGGCACAATACACTGATCTGAGGTCTGATGGGGGCACAGTAGGCTGATGTGAGGTCTGATGGGGCACAATACGCTGATCTGAGGTCTGATGGGGCACAGTAGGCTGATGTGAGGTCTGATGGGGGCACAATACGATGATCTGAGGTCTGATGGGGGCACAATACACTGATCTGAGGTCTGATGAAGGCACAATACGCTGATCTGAAGTCTGATGGGGCACAGTAGGGTGATGTGAGGACTGATGGGGGCACATTCTGCTGATCTGAAGTCTGATGGGGGTACAATACGCTGATCTGAGGTCTGATGGGGCACAGTAGGGTGATGTGAGGACTGATGGGGGCACATTCTGATGATCTGAGGTCTGATGGGGGCACAATATGCTGATCTGAGGTCTGATGGGGCACAATACGCTGATCTGAGGTCTGATGGGGGCACAGTAGGCTGATCTGAGGTCTAATGGGGGCACAGTAGGCTGATGTGAGGACTAATGGGGGCACATTCTGCTGATCTGAGGTCTGATGGGGGCACAGTAGGCTGATGTGAGGACTAATGGGGGCACATTCTGCTGATCTGAGGTCTGATGGGGGTACAATACGCTGATCTGAGGTCTGATGGGGCACAATACGCTGATCTGAGGTCTGATGGGCCATAGTAGGCTGATCTGAGCTCTGATGGGGGCACATTCTGCTGATCTGAGGTCTGATGGGGGTACAATACGCTGATCTGAGGTCTGATGGGGCACAATACGCTGATCTGAGGTCTGATGGGGGCACAGTAGGCTGATCTGAGGTCTGATGGGGGCACATTCTGCTGATCTGAGGTCTGATGGGGGCACAGTAGGCTGATGTGAGGTCTGATGGGGGCACATTCTGCTGATCTGAGGTCTGATGGGGGCACAATACGCTGATCTGAGGTCTGATGGGGGCACAGTAGGCTGATGTGAGGACTAATGGGGGCACAGTCTGCTGATCTGAGGTATGATGGGGGTAGAATACGCTGATCTGAGGTCTGATGGGGGCACAGTAGGCTGATGTGAGGTCTGATGGGGGCACAATACGCTGATCTGGGGTCTGATGGGGCACAATACGCTGATCTGAGGTCTGATGGGGGCACAGTAGGCTGATGTGAGGTCTGATGGGGGCACGTTCTGCTGATCTGAGGTCTGATGGGGCACAATACGCTGATCTGAGGTCTGATGGGGGCAGGGGACTGTTAGTTTAGTGATGTAAAAACTGGGGACAGGTTTCCTTTAACATAGGAGTGCTCTTGTTTTTTACTCCTATTAATCCTATATTTTACTGCATTATGTGGTAGAGTATTTAGACTAGGGTATGTAGAAAGTCTATTGTACTGTACTTAACAGCATAGATGACCTAGCAGTTTATACAGTCATCTTTCTAATACAATATTATAACCACAACTAGTAGTATGTGCCTATGAAGTTGGAAACGTGCGTTTGGGAAGCCACTAAGTGGGGGGCCCACTCAAGTATGTTTCGCCCCCCCTGTGCTGAACCTCTAGCTATGCCTCTGGTGGTGGGTAATTGGGGGGAGGGTTCTACGGGACTTTGGGGACTTTTGGACTTTTTTTAAGTATAACAGAAAATCCTGGGCTGGTTCATGGACGTCTGGTATCATGTGCTGGGGGCATGGGATGCGGGACCAGCTCAGGGCCAAAAAAAAAAAAAAGAAGTGTGTTCTGTATTGGGTGTTGGTGTGTGGGGTTTTTGTAAGTTTGTTTTAGATTTGTTGTGTTTAGGTAAAGTGCAACCGGATCAGGAAGGTTAGTGCACTGTTATTGTTATTATTGTTTATATTGTTATTGAAATTGTTATTCTTATTGTAAATACTGTATATACTGTATATAGAGGGTGTTCTGTGGGGGGCGAGTGTTGGGCTGGACCGGTGTAGTCTGCACCGCACTGAAGTGTATGTCCTGTATATTTGGTTTGTGTTTGGTGTGTTTTCTGTATTTATTTATTTATTTGTAATGTTTTTAAAATTTTAATAAAAGAAATACAGGTTTCCATATAAAAAATTATATCTACCTAAATTAATATGATGATGGAATATTTCAAGTACCATGTCTATACTGTATGCTCATGATTTTGCTCTCCTAAATCACAGACTCTTATTGATGTTGTCCATTCTGAAATATTATGCCACCATTACTCTCCAGAAGCTTTTCTTCTGAAGCATCTGACACATGCGCAGTGTGCAGATGAAGCCGAGGTCAGTATACCCCACTGTATGCACCAGAGTTGGCTCCTTAGATGTGTGTCAGCTTAAGAGACAGTTCATACAGGGGCATCTTGATAAAGTTATTGCACAGAAGTATAATGCTATGGTAGACGTTTAGGGAGCAAAACTTGACAGTTTCCCTTTCAGGAACTGTGGCTACAATTGTATAACATATTTAAGCCAACACAGGTACAATCTGCAATACATGAAATGCCCAATTTATCCAGACACTGCATAATGCCTCAGTCTGTTCACAGGATGATGATCATCAGACAGCACTGTGGCAAGACTACCTATTTCGCTAGCAGCATCTTCTACAGGAGGAATTACTATTACTATTCAGTAGGCAACCAATGAGCTGAGTCTACCAGAGTGGTTGCCCTTTGACAAGTGATCTAGAGCAACTCACCATACCCTCCATTATTTTCTTTTTTCTTGACCTGCATGCCCTCAGAATTAAAATTATGCTTACTATAACAATGTTTTAAATGGAGAATAAGTGAAAATAGGGAGTAATGAACTGTAGTAATTGCAATGCCAAGTTAAATTGCACCAGTAATAATCCAGATTAATGGTTCACGATCAGTAGTTTACTAATATGTTCCTTATTCATCTTCCGCTGATTAAGATTATCTATGGATCTGCACTGTGCCGTCAAGTATCATAGTGCTGCCTCAGTTTCTGCTGGTGTAATGGTATGTGATTGTCCTGATGACTCCTAATTGGGCAGTTAGAAGGTGTAAAAATGTTTACAATGTTATACACAGGAAGGTGGATATTGAGTCATGTTATACAAGCTCTCATGTCTCACCTGTTAACCACCTATGCAGTTATCAATATGGCCTTGAACTTTGATGTCTCATGTCTTTCAGAATAAATACCCTCATTCCTCTGTTCTTAGTTGTATTAATACACTCCAACCTCCTAAAACATTACAATTGACAGTCATTTTGGGCTTAAGATATGCATATCAGTTGTAACATTATGAACTACTTGTTTCCAGGGGTTGCAGCCATCCCTGCAGCACAGATACAAGGTGGGCAGGATGGGACCTGCTGCGCATGTGTCCATTTGCCTGCTCCCGACCAAGAGAGGTCAGAACTTTTTCCTATAGTGTGCAAGCACGACCACAGCTGCTGGATTGCAGGGTGGTCATAACCATGGAAACTAGCAGTGTATAAGGTTATGTAAAAATGAATAAAGCCAGCTAAGGAAGCAATATGGATAATAACAATACATTAGTGATTGCCTTGTATTAACTTTGTCTATATGATAAATGCCATTTGCTGAAGAAACATAACCCCCTGTAAGGTCATTCTGAAACTGAGGAGTGAGGACATGTTTACGTAGTTTTCAAGGGATGATATCTGGGCAAGGAGGGAATTCATCTGTTTCTCACACTGCTTTTTAACCCTAGAGAAAATCAGTTTTCCCCGCAATAAATGCCATGTGAGCTTCCAATAATCTGGACGTAGTGACCTCAAAAGTGTCATTGAAGTGGACGTATTCAGTCAGTTTACTTTAAATTAAATCCACTTGTGCTTTATCTTATATAGGGGTTTCATTTAGGCTTCAAGACTGTGAGTGATTAGGAAGGTCCATAAGAGTCACTGAAGTTGGCCTGTAATCTGAGATATAGTTATGTAAGATAAGGAGCCAATTTTCAGTAAAGTGTCACCACTGACATATCTATCGGATATGAAAATATGAACTGGCCTGGTATTCCTGGTAGGAATAGCGGACATGGCAATAAAATGTATAGGCTTTAACCATCAGGTTGAATGTGCACCAGATATCAATGAGGTGTGAGTGTCGGAGGGCCAATTTCACTTTCTTTAAACATTTAAAGCTTTATGAGATAAAAATGAACTACTATAGGAGGTGTCCAAGTGGGGGTCTAGAACCATGTTAATATCACCTCGGAGAATGATCAAACCAGCAAACCAGATGCAAAGTCAGAGAATTTACATTATGCGTGGGCTAACCATTGTGCCTATTTCATGTTAGGGACATATAAGGAGGACTAAGAGACATTTGTATGAGCTGTTGTGCCTTTGACAAATGTACATTTGCCTTCTGGGTCAATAATGGACACAGAGAGGTGAAAAGAAACAGTCTTACGAATAGCTATGGATGTCCCTCCTGAAGCTGAGTAATGTGTGCAAGCATTTCTTGCAGACAAACTATGAGTAAATTTTATGTAAGGTAGAGAAAACCTGACTTCTTTTTTGCAGAGTGTTCATGCCATTAACAATAAAGAAGGTAACTTTTATGGATGCCCTAAGCTCAGTGGGAGGAGGCATTGAGATATTTGCAGTGCTGGGCATGGACCAGTAGAAAACATCACTAAACTTGTTTGTACATAAAATTCCATCAGAGATGGCATGTTTATAAGAGAGAATAACTAACAGGTATGTCTAAAGGGTGTTAAGAATATCCTATTAGTTAAAAGATGCCTAGAAAGGTTACAAGCCACAGAAGACTTCCCGTCTTGTTACAAAGGGTAATGAAGTAGGAGGCATATGGTAAGCCTACCAGACTGCTGAAACAGTGGAGAACACACTGTAATTTTTAAGAGTAACTAGTACTAGCATAGATAAAAAATGGAAGACTAACATTCAAATATAAGAAACATAAACCAAGTGCAAGTAATAAACAAATATCAATGCTATAATCGTAGCTTGAGAGGGAACATGTCTTGGATCCAGAATGGTGGAATATGAATGTGTAACAAAGAGAAGCCAAGGAGCCAACAGGAAGTTGTTGAAGATATAAATGGTCAAGAATCTAGAAACCCAGAGGATTCAGTCCTGAAAATTTGGGAGAACTCCATCTACAAGTGAAATCAAAAGGGAGAGAGACAAATGCAATATCTGAGCAAGTGTTCAAGTTGTGTCTCTGCTTTCAGTATATTTTCTACTTTTTAGAAGACTTCATCTTGGAGTGAAGTTGCCAATGTTCTCAAGATGGTATATCTAGGGGCGCAATGTACAAAATGTCCCACAGTTTTTGCAAGTCGGAAGGCAACTATCTTTAGCAGTCGCTAGGCTGAAAGGATAGAGCCAATGCATAGGAAGCCTCTTGGCATGTAAGGGTTTTTAATATTTGGCACTTTGTCATAGTGCTTGCAGCTACATCCTGGAAGAGTTGCACCTTATAGCCCATACGGGAGAGGTCAGGGGTCTCTCTGGCTTTTTTTTGTATGGCGGCAGCATCCACAAAATTAAATAAGCCACATATAACGTTTCTAGGAGGATCAGTTAAGAATGGTTTGGGGTGCAGAGCCAGGTAGATGCACTCTACATCAATCTCATTTGCTCTCTTTTCACCTAAAGAGCTGAAAATTTGTTGAGCGGTTGGTTTTACGGCCTTATTGGCAATAGACTCGGGTATGCCGCAAAAAATGAATATTCTTCTACTCAGGGGCCCAGTGCGGCAGGGGGGCCCATGGGAGGTTCGGCGGCAGTAGATGATGAGCGCTTCCATTGTGGAAGCGCTCATCTCCATATTCATCTGTATCGCCATCCTCAGGACTGTGATACAGATGATTGCTGGGGCAGGGGAGAGGTGTTTCCCTTACCTGTTCCTCTGATAGGCTGCAGACCTAGTGCCTGCAGCCAATCAGAGGCCAGCACAATGACATCATCACACCGCCTGAGGCGAACAGCATGGGACACAGGCCGGAAGAGGCCTGCATCGCATCGCTGACAGGCTCATGGAGGTAAGTATAACTGTTTATTTTTTTTATTGCCCAGTATGGAGGCAGCTACCAGGGGGCATTCTGGCACACATGGGGAAGGGGGGGGGAGGCGCACTATGGAGGCATATATTAGGAAGCATTTTAATGGCACACATGGGGAAAGGAGCACTATGGGGGCATTATACTGGCACACATGGGGGAAAGGAGCACTATGGAGGAATCTACAAGGGGGCATTATATACTGGCATAGATAGGGGAGCACTATGGGGGCATCTACAAGGGGGCATTATATACTGGCACACATGGGGGGAGAGGAGCACTATGGGGGCATCTACAAGGGGGCATTATACTGGCACACATGGGGGGGAGAGGAGCACTATGGGGGCATCTACAAGGGGGCATTATACTGGCACACATGGGGGGAAAGGAGCACTATGGGGGCATCTACAAGGGGGCATTATATACTGGCACAGATGGGGGGAGCACTATGGGGGCATCTACAAGGGGGCATTATATACTGGCACACATGGAGGAGAGGAGCACTATGGGGGCATCTACAAGGGGGCATTATACTGGCACACATGGGGGGAGAGGAGCACTATGGGGGCATCTACAAGGGGGCATTATACTGGCACACATGGGGGAAAGGAGCACTATGGGGGCATCTACAAGGGGGCATTATATACTGGCACAGATGGGGGGAGCACTATGGGGGCATCTACAAGGGGGCATTATATACTGGCACACATGGAGGAGAGGAGCACTATGGGGGCATCTACAAGGGGGCATTATATACTGGCATACATGGGGGAGCACTATGGGGACATCTACAAGGGGGCATTATATACTGGCACATATGGGGGGGAGAGGAGCACTATGAGGGCATCTACTGGGGGCCCTATATATTGGCATTATATACTGTCACATGGGGGGCACTGGAGAAGTAGGGGAGAGGAGCACTATGGGGCGTCTACTGGAGGTCATTATATAGGGGCATTTTATACTGGCACAAACTATATGTGCAATGTGGGGATGGTGATGAGTACTAATGGGGCATTTTATACTTGCACACATTATGGGGCACTATGGGGGAGGGGGTAGAGGAGTATTATAGGGGCATTTTATACTGGCACATTATGTCAGGCACCATGGGATGGGGAGGAGCATTATGGGGGCATCTACTGGGGGCACTATGTAGGAGTATTCTTTACTGGTGCAAATTATGGGGCGCTATGGGGACCTTAAAGGGGTTGTCCGAGTTATGACAAAAAATATATAGCACTGTAAATCTGATGGGCAGCAATATATAACTAAGTTAAGCAAGTTTTAGGCAAAAAAAATCCATATTTCCTAATTTCCCTGGTTCTCTTCTGGTCTTTGTTTACATGCAATAACAACAATCTCAGCCCCTCCCCCTTCTCCCCTCCCCCTCTGCAAAGGGAATGAGTACAAGTGCTGAGTGACATATCTGCCTGCTGGAATACTCAGCAGCATGTTGTATGTGTAGGACTACAAGTCCCAGCTGTACAATGACACTGCTAATACATACAGGAATTTCTCCCTACCTGTTCTTGTACAATACAATTCCTCTACAGCTCTTGTGCCCAGCATTTGTCTCCTCTCACTGCTGCAGCTACTGTTTGTTGTAAAGCCTTGAGCCCTCAGTGTGTTCTGGCTGAAGGGGTTAATGTTTTATCTGAAGGAAACCAGGGAGAGAGCAGATAGCAGGAGCCCGGCAAAGAAAGGGGGCGTGGCCAGTGACGTCTCGTGTACAGACTGTTATCTGAACTCTGAGGCTTGTGAACGAAACATCACAGAGCAGAGAGATAAGGTGACATCACAGGTCATGTGACCCTCAGTCAACTCTGAGAAACCAGCAGCTTTAGAAACACAAAGTATATGGGAAAGTTGTTATACCTGACAGGTTAGAAACATATAAAGAACAAAAAAATAACTCGGACAACCCCTTTAACTGGGGGCACTAAGAGGATTTTTTGGGCACACAATAGGGGCATTGGCACACATTATGAGGGCACTATAGGGACATTGGCTTTACTGGGGGCACTAAGAGGAGGTATTTTTTACTGCCACACAACAGGGTATTTGTTGTATCATTATTTTTGGGGGACATTATGTTTACACTATTAGTGTCGGGGACACAGTTTCCTGGGTGCAGTTATTTTAGGACACTCTGTGTGAATAATTATTGAAGGGGGCGCTATCTGTGTGGTAATAGTATTTTCAGGGGGACTGTTTCTGCCGTATAGTATTGGGGAGTACAATGGGCACAGTATTGGGGGTGGCAGGATTGAGAGAATGATGAAAAAGTAGGAAACTAATATGTCTGTCTGTGATACTTTGCAGAGAGAAGAGATAGCTGAAAGAAATCATCATGGCGGACAGTCTGAAAGGAGAAGATGAGGACAGAAAACATCTACATCTAAGGAGACGTCACTGGATGTACCAGGTATCTGGCTCTGTATTAGGCTACCTTCACATCTGCGTTAGTGATTCTGGCAGGCTGTTCTAGCAGATAACAGCCTGCTGGAATTCACTGGCTCTGGCACTACTGGATGCAGAATACCTGCTGGTCCCATTAACTATAATGGGGTCCGGCAGAGATCCAGCCATATTCAGGCAAAAATTCTGAGAATCAGCGGGATACAAACTGCTGCATGCTGTGGTTTGGGTCCAGCCGGATCGTAGTGCTTCAGGTGTGAAAGTAGCCTCACCCTGTATGTTTTGTATCGCTGTATGTAATGTTAGGAGGGAATAGGTTAAGTTGAGAATTTGGCATGGAGGTGGGGGGGCCCAGGCACAATCTTTGCACAGGGGCCCTCTGCTGTCTGTGTCCGCCCCTGCTTCTACTTCTATTCTCTTGTTGTGAGAGGAGGTTAGCTTGGAGAGCTTTGTTGTGACATACCATCGAAGAGTGAGACATTTCCAGTGAATTGACCCTGTGGCCAATTTGCTTGACATCGACCTTTATATCTGTGAAGTCTTTTATCACAGGAGACAGGGCTCAGGTCAGAGCTTTTTTAATAAAGGAACGAGAAATAAATCTTGAGTCTTGACCCCCTGCAGATTTGGAGGCACTATCATTGTCCAAATATTCCACTTCTGGGTCCGGAGTTACATCATTTGTCACTTGGCCCTTACTGGAGGCCGATGAGACAATCTTCTTTTTAAGGAATTTGTCTATATGAGCCTACATTTTGCCAGGTCTAGGGGTGCCTGAGCAATCTTTAGATTTGTCTTTGTTGATCTTGACCGTGTCAAAGGTGGTTTGTGAGAAGTCCACTGAATTCCACGGTCCAGTGTCAGTATCTTAAATTTCTGTGACATCTTCTATGACAGCATACCATATATAAGTAACTGGGCAAGGAGGAAGGAGAGATATCAGATGTATCAGAAGTCCAGTGAAAAAAACAGGTCTTTGGTCCTAGTAGTATGATGGATGAGGAAGTTTTGTAAGTCAATAGACTCACTACAGCAGTAATGTACAGTATGTCTGAAAAATTAAGATTATGGCCCTTTGAAAGCAGTGTGTGTAGCAGATATCCAGTGGGAAACTATTATTCTCAGTCAAAAAGATGGTGTGAACACCTCTGACAGCAAGCAGTTCAGCACAGTGGAGTACCTCAAGGAAACTGTCACAGGAGAGGAGCTGCGGGAGGCAAGGAGCTTCAGGGGCTTCTGTGCATACTGGGTTCTGAATATACTTTTTAGTGACATGAAAGTACATTACAAATGCTAAGGGCAGATGTCTGTGAAAAAGTTGAGCTGACATTTTTCAGACTAAGTCAGGTACTGTCCTTGGCATAGTTTAAAAGTCATTAATGGCAAAACATATACTGCACCCTGTGTCACGTAGTTCAAAATGGCAGCATTTTCGAACCATTTGTTTACAACTTGTTAACAATTTAGCTAAAATCACTTGTCCATGGCCAGGTTTAGACGTTTAGTCAGGCGCTACAAATACATTTTCCCTTAAAACTTTTTCAGAAAAGGCTTTTGTCTTAAATATAAAAAAAAAGTACAGGATTAATAAATCTTCTTATTGAGATGCAGAGAATATGACATGCCTTTCTGCAAATTAACATCAGAATTTACTGTAAGAATAGCAGGCAAACATCTAAGGGGGAGGGGGGGGGGGCGCTATATCCTCCGGATTACTATATATTATGTTTTTTGATCATATCATATAAATCATAAATCTATTTTTGATATTTTGTGTTAGTAAAGTGACATAGACACACTTATTGCAAAAGCAAACAGTAGCACCCTGGAGACACTAAGATATATGGAAGATTATAATATTTTCATTATTTCACATTGTATTGCTGCTATATTTATCACGATTATACATTTCAGGTTCTTAAACATTTGGATCACATTGTGCAAGCCCTGAAATGACAAGGTGATCTCATGAAGGTGAATCTGTACATTAACAATGAACCCGTATAGCAAGAGACTTACCTGTCTTTTGGGCCTAGGTCTACAAAATGAATCAGGATACATTCTGTGAATGCTGTGTTGCGATGTATCTACAACAAACTTGTCGTCATCAGTTGTCACTTGGTTGACTATGAGAATGACTATGTAAAAAACAGTTAAAAGAAAGTTAAGACCCGTGTGGGACAATGATTGGATCTTTTATGTGGGCATACAATTTTTTTCTTGTCAGAAGCACATCTTCCTGTGTAAACAAGGGATGTGCCACTGACATAATGTAAACTGCATAGTGGAAGAACAATCGTAGTAACGATCATTCTTCCCCCATGCAGTTTCCATTGGCTGATGTGAAGGCCCTTTAATTGAGTGCCGATTGACTTATTTTATAGTTCAGTGTTGGTTATGGTCCCCCATCTACAAGGACCTGTAGTCAGCACTTCCTAACACAAATCTGATGTGGCTAAATGCACATGGCGGTCACAGCAGATTTGCACCTGTACATTCACTTTGCTTTGTTTGGAGGTGCTCAATAACTTTGGGATCATTTATGAAGACCAGTATTTTGTATACCTTGTCATAAATAAAGCACATCCATTGGCAGTCTGTGTACCTACAATGAGCCACAAGCTGGTGTAGATTTCAGTCATCATCATTGGCCCTGCCCACATCACACCCTTGACCAGTGTAAGACTGGAGGCTCACTGAAAAACTACATGCAAATATTATCTGCTGACACAGTAGCAGTCTCCAAGACAATACAAGATGGTTGATTATGGAGGTGCAGCATCTTCAAGAAGTTGGCTCCTTTGGAAAAGAGGATAACGCTGGCCCACCTCTGTACCTAGAAGTAATCTCAGCCATCCAATGCATCTCTAATAATAATGCTTTTATAAGCTACCCAGTTTTTTATATGAACATAGGCTGGTTGAGATGCTGTACACTACCTATCTGTATGTAGTGCTGTGCCATTTGTGCAGGGGGTGGAGGACTAGGGGCTTACCTTGCTCAAGGTCTCACCAGGGAATTCACTTGTGGGCCAGTCTGAGCCTGCCATGTTACACCCAAAAGTGGTGAGGGTAGCATAACTATGTTATTTGTGTAAAAAATGTTACACTTTTGCTCAAATGGGGTTCAGAAAAGTTGCAAGCCCAAGTGTGGCTTTCTTTTGCAGGAATTTCTTTTTAAAGAATTGTTGTTTCTTAAACCAAGCCTAAATAAAAACCTTGTGATATTGTATCACATAAAAAAAAACTTCTTTCTCCACTTATCAGACTCCTCTTACCCCTAACCTGCCTTAAGCACTTATCCTCATTCTCATTTGACTGGTAAAACCCATACTGTCACGCTCCGGTTTGGGGGGAAGATACCACACCGAGCGCAGGAGGGAAACAGGAGAGAAAAAAACAGAGATTAGACCTGGAAACTAGGGAAAGAAGATGGACACCTCCTAGAGAAACCCTGACCAGTATGAACAGGCCAAGAAGGTAGGCCTAAGCAGGATACCTAGGACCATATCTGTCCATAAATGACCCTGAAGGTAATGTCAGGAATGAGTTAAACTGTTCCTCCACCAACCTGGGCGAACAGGAGTATCCCCTCAGGCCCAATCACCAAACACAGGGAAGGGATACACAAAAGTAATACGAAATACAAAAGGGAAAGAGGACACTTAACTTTCCAGTAGCAAATGGCAGCAATGATAACTCCGCTGAGAACCCAAACAGAAGCAGACCACAGAGACAACTGAAAGTATAAACCGCACAGCTTGGTGGGAGAAGCAACAATAAATAGGGAAGGATAAATGACAAAACACCTACAACCTGAAGTGGGAGGGTGTGGTGAATGCCAGCAACAACAAATAGCCAAAAGGAAAACATGTCAGATCACACCACGTGTTGCCAGCCTCACTGACCTCCTACTACCTGCCGCAGGAAAGTCTGCATGTCCCGGCATATCCAGCATATACACATTTGTCATAAGCAAATCTGCTATTGATTTGCCAGAAAATATGCAGCTAAAATTTTTTATCATGGATTGGCTAGAAAATCCACATGCTCAATTGCTATTTATTGAAACTTATTTGGGCAGAATCTGTAGCAATAATGAACCTGCTGTGGACTTTAAAATCTGCAGCATGTTCATTATTCTGCATTGATCTGTCCAGGGGCATGTAAGTGATGTTTTAGAATACCCCATTCACATGTATTGTCAGCAGAATGTCACTTGAATCTTTCTTTAAATCGTGACAGAATCCTTTACATGTGAACATTGACTTGCAGTCTCTTTGTTGTGCTGGTTTTACATTATTTCTGTATGAAGCCTCATTCATAGGTCAGTGAATTACAGCATCTGTTTTCTATCAGTGGTTTTCACAGATCATTGGTTAAAGGTACTCTGGAAATACCCTTTTCAGCTTAGCAGTGCATGTGGAATATAAATGACACAAGCAAAGCAAAAAACGGACCTGGCATGGATCCTTCACAGACATTGTCACGGAGCCTTCTCCATACACGGTGGGTGCCATCCGTATAATACAGCAAGCACCTGGCTGCAATGACTGGGATTGGCAATGACCCAGAAACCATCCATTTAACCCCTTAGATGCTGCGTTCAGCAGCGATTGTAGCATCTGTGAGGTTAAGCCAAAGGATGTGGCTCCCTCTGTTTTTAATCGGAGCCCCCTGCAGTGAAATTGCAGGGCTCAAATCCACTAACATGACAGCCTGGGGCCTGCTAAAGGTCCCCAGGCCTGTCATGGTAAGCTGACTGATAAGCTGTGCAGGAGGCACAGCTCAGCAGGCCGTGTGTTAGAATCCCATTCACCATAAGGCCTTTTTCACACGAGTGTCACGGATTCAGTCCGGATGCATTCAGGGTGCGTTCCGCACGCATCTGCACCAATCCGCACGCAATCGCAGTCAGTTTTGACTGCGATTGCGTACGTTTGTTCAGTTCTTTCAGCGCGGGTGTGACGCGTTTTGATGCGTTTTTCACGCGCATGATAAAAAACTAAATGTTTACAAACAACATCTCTTAGCAACCATCAGTGAATCACGCATTGCATCCGCGGATGCAATGCGTGATTCACGCAGACCCATTCACTTCAATGGGGCCAGGGCTGCGTGAAAAACGCAGAATATTGAACATGCTGCGATTTTCACGCAACGGCGAACTGATGCGTGAAAAACATCGCTCATGTGAAAAGACCCATTGAAATTAATGAGTCAGGATTCAGTGCGGGTGCAATGCGTTCGCATCACGCATTGCACCCGCGCGGAAATCTCGCCCATATGAAAGGGGCCTAATAGATTTCTATAATGGTGAATGGGACAAGGAATCCAAGATCCCAGCTTCTACCCCCATAAGAGGACTAAAAGTTATTAGGTGAAAGTAAAAAAAAAGTAAAAAAAAAATTAAACCTTCAAATCACGCCTTTACATGTAAAAATATGTAAACAATAAAACAATTAAACATAACAGGTATTGGTGTGTCCTAAAGTTTTCCGGCGTGGTGAATGCCGTAACAACAACAAAAAAAAAAACCAATAAACCAAATAAATTGTCCTCCTCCAAAAAAAAAGCCCTCATACAGCTCTGTACACTGAAAAAAGTTATGGCTGTCAGAAAATGGACATGCTCTCGTAAAATAACAGCAAAGTAAGCGGTAAGTATGCAATACCAATTCTTTATTTTCAAGTGATAAATAATGTGTGTGAACGTTTTAGGCCAAAACTGGCCTTCATCAGACACTGCAAACAAGTATAAACATCTTGTAATAGAAATAATGACATCCAACATGAGATACAATAAGGTATTTGTGCGTAATAACAAAACCACAAATCAAACATCAGATTATAAAAGTACATTTTGACATAAATAAACCCAGTTGTGACATTACTGGATGATAGTATTCTTCAAAGTCGTATAACTGGACACCCTCCATGTGGGGTATAGAGATAATGCAGTTCCACAGCTATGAGTTGTTCAAGACCAGGCCTAATTTTGCAAATCTGACATGTGTCACTTCATGTGGTAATAACTTTGGAACGCTTTTACTTATCCAAGCCATTCAGAGATTGTTTTCTCATGACACATTGTACTTCATGTTAATGGTAAATTTGAGTCAATATGTTTTACCTTTATTTATAAAAAAATCAAAATTTACTGAAAATTTTGAAAAAAAAAATCACAATTTTTTAAATATGAATTTCTCTGCTTTTAAGTTGCATAGGGATATCTAATAAAATTGTTATTAATGAACATTCACCATATGTTCACTTTATGTTGGAATAATTTTGGAAATGTAATTTTTTTTTTTTAGGACGTTAGAAGGCTTCAAATTTTAGATGTCATTTTTAAGATTTTCATGAAAATTTCCAATAGTTAATTTTAAAGGACCTTTGCAGTTCTAAAGTGACTTTCAGGGGCTTAAATAATAGAAACCTCCCATAAATGAACATATTTTAGAAACTACAGCCCCCAATGTAATCCAAACTTATTTTACAAAGTTTGTTAACCCTTTAGATTTCCCACAAGAATTAAAACAGAAGGAAGGTGACATTTAAAATATATATATATTTTTTCGCAGATTTTCAATTTTTAATTAATTTTTCCTATAAGATAGCAAGGGTAAACAGCAAATCAAACCTGAATATTTATTTTCCTGATTCTAAAGTTTGCAAAAACACCCAATATGTAGTTGTAAACTGCTCTGTGACCGGCAGTAATGAGAGTGAGAAAGTACATGCATTTGTGATCGCTTTGACAGCTTGTCAGAGTGATCAAAAGCCAGGAGACCAGGAAAAAAGGTCTCAGGTTAAAGCTCCATGTTCTTGGCTGTCAGGAGGCAGCTGAGTCATGGAGCTTCTATGTACAGGTGCTGCACACAGGGGGCAAAGCTCAAGGACGTTTATAGTCAATGGGCAGACTTGAAGTGGTTAAGAGAAAAACGATGACTGTATAGGATAGTGTAGGTACAGAAAAAGGTCATAATATAGGACACAAATGATCTTATAAAGGAGTGCAGTTCCCTCATATTTGAGAGGGATGTAGGCTAACCATGTGGGCCCAAGTATATGCACAGCATTTTATTCTGTATATGAGGAAATAGATGCCAATGTTCTATATATCACAGTAATCTAATGGGGCTCGATCAATATGGCTTACTTTTGCCGTGATAAGGGTATCAGGAAATAGGAATGGCACTGTTGGAAGTTCTTGCTGAGTATACGGACATGCGCCATGACAATCTAAAAGGCCTCTCCTTAAATAATCTGGCGTACTGTGTGTAGCACGAACCGGAAGTGACGGAGGTTGCGTTCCACCGGCCGGAAGTATCGGCGTGTGGAACGCACCCTCGTCAACAGGATGCCGGCTTAACAAGATTGCTGGCCTGGAATGCAGCATTGTAGGAGCAGAAGAAGGAAATGCGTTCCCCTCAGTGGAGCGTAGAGGAGATATGTGAGATTCTCAAGAGGGAAATAGGAAGGGAAAACATAAGATGGTATAGAGAGAAAGGGGAAAATTATTCTCGCAAAGGAGCATATAATAAAAGATGAAAAGGGGAAATAAAATAAAGATGTTCAAAGAGAAAATAAACGAATGAGAAAAATAGAGAAAAGAAAAATATAAAGAATATAAAAAATAGAAAAGTAGAAAAATAGAAAAATTGTAAAAAAGTAGATGAAAGGAAAAGGGAGAAGATAAAAAAAATATATAGTAAAGGATACTCAAATCTGGCAAAAGCTAGTTTCCTTAGTGGGCCTAAGGGAAAAGAAGCGATATAGTATTAGTAGCAATACTGGCTTCTCTTACATTTTATACATAATTACTGTCAAGTAAGCAATATTTGCTATAAAAGACCATACAATTCGTACTCTCTATTTAAGCCCCGTGGTGAGACTGTGTATACGGTATGAATCCAGTAAGCTTCATGTAATTTTAATTGTTTCACCCGATCTCCACCTCGTCTCAGCGGGGGTATATGCTCGATCACTTGACATTTCAATTGAGCTATTGTATGCGTATCTTCATGAAAGTGAGCTGGAATGGGTAATAATAGATTTCCTCTTCTAATAGTGGATTTATGCTGGCACACACGTTTGCGTACCTTCTGTGTGGTTTCTCCCACACATAGGAGGCCGCAAGGGCATTTAAGTAGATACATGGCAAAATCCGTATCACACGTAAAAAGTTCCTTAATGGGAAAAGCCTTACCAGTGTGTGGATGGTATATGTTTGGGCCTTTCTGCACATGTGTAAATAGTGAAGGCAGGGAAAGGTACCCTGTTTTTTTGTCCTGAGGAAGGTCTGTCTGGGGACAAATGTCGCTGAACCGATATCAGCCTTGACCAACAGGTCACTGAGATTTTTGGGTCTCCGGTTACAAGCTAACGGAGGTTGTTGGAATTCTTCTACCACTGGGTATGCCTTCTGTAGTATTGACCATTGACTGCGTAATATATTTAATACTTTCCTGATAATCGGGTGAAATGTATGAACAAAAGGAATCCGTTTGTTGTTCAACTGTCTAGAAGTGGGGCTGTGGGCAGAATAATTTACTATTTGTGGTGGATAACCCCTTGTTAGGAATCTCAGTCGCATTTTTTTCCAGTCATTGTTGTAAAATGGGGTCCTGTACTATTCTGCGAACTCGTTGGTATTGTGAACCTGGAAATGCATTCTTGGTGTTGGTAGAATGGAAACTGTCATAAAGTAGTAAGTTGTTCCTATCCGTGGGTTTACGGTAAAGATCGGTTGTGAGTGTACCTGACGGATTTTTGATGACTACTGTATCCAAGAAATGAATTGAGACTGTATCATAATGCATGGTGAATTTGAGCTCATGATATGTAGAGTTTAGAAACTTGTGGAAGGTATGAAATGACTCCTGAGTGCCCTGACAAATGCAAAAAATATCATCGATATATCTTTTCCAAACTATAGCGTGTGATTTATAAAGAGTATGTGGGTAGATGTAGGTTTCCTCTACGTCTGCCATGAAGCAGTTTGCGTTGGGTGGGGCCATATTAGACCCCATGGCTGTACCCTGAACTTGGAGGTAAAACGTATCCTGAAACATGAAAAAATTATTAGACAGAACAAGCTCCAATAGCTCTAAACAGAATGTGCAGATGTCAGGGTGCAATCAGTGGACTCTAGTAATTTCCGCACCGCTGTGATGCCTTTCTAGTGTTCTATTGACGGGTAAAGGATCGTCACATCCCAAGTTACTAAGATGGTGTTGCTGCTAGAGATGAGCGAGCATACTCGTCCGAGCTTGGTGCTCGTTCGAGTATTAGGGTACTCGTAAGTACTCGCAGCTCGGACGAGTATCTCGCCATACTCGAGGAAATGGCAACTTCCGCATCGTGCTTTTTTGGCGCCTATAAACACAGCCAATCACAAGTCAGGAGACTCTACGGTACACCCAGCATCACGTGGGGCCCTTACATGTCGATAGCAGGGGTTGGCTGACCTGATCAGGTGACCCTGGAATATACTAGTGACTGGCCGCGGTGCTCGGCTCAGATGCCGTCTGGATGTCGTTAGGGATAGAGCTGCTGCCTTTCAGGGACAGTGTTAGGGCCTGAATTTAGTTCTCTGTTAGGCAGGAATCACCCACAAAGAACCCAACAGCCCTTCTAAGGGCTAGAAGAAATTTTTTTTTGTCTCCTGGCTTGGCTGGCTGGCACTAGTAGTGCAGCTATCGCCATATCTAACCCTGTTTTTTTTATTGTTCTATCTCAGTGATACAAATCCATTGCACACAGCAGTGTGGAACCATTCTGTGTGTCACAGTTCAGCACACTCACTCCAATCCATATATACTGTCCAGGTGACACTTTCTGTACGTCACAGAATACAATCAAGTCATTTGCTACCAATATCATCTACAGCTTGATCCAGAAAACTGTGCGACATTTGTCTGGGTCGCAGACTAAATAGCCACCGTTAATTTCTACCATAGTTCTTGCACGTCATGTTCCCAAAAAAACAAAATATAAAAAAAAAATTATTTTTTCAGTTGTTTTAGCTCAGTGATCCAAATCCATTTTACTCAGCTGCGTGTAACCTTTCTGTGTGTCACAGTTCAGCACACTAGCTCCCATCCGTATATACTGTCCAGGTGACACTTTCTGTACGTCACAGAATACAACCAAGTCATTTGCTACCAATATCATCTATAGCTTGATCCAGAAAATTCTCTGTGCGACATTTTGTTCTGGGCTCGCAGACTAAATAGCACCGTAACAGGGTGTCAGTCCAGTTCTACATAGTTTCTGCACGTCAACAGTTCCCAAAAAAAACAAAATTTATAAAAAAAAATAAAGTTTGTCAGTTGTTTTGCTCAGTGATACAAATCTTTTACTCAGCTGCGTGTAACCTTTTGTGTGTCAGAGTTCAGCACACTCGCTCCAATCCGTATATTGTCCAGGTGACACTTTCTGGTTTCACTAATTCTACCGGACTTAACAAGTTTGTGGTTTCAGCTACACAGACCAGTGTAATTTTTTTTTTTTTTTATCATTAGACCTACAATACAAAAAATGTTGAACCCCAGGGCTAAGGGTCGAGGGCCACCTGAGGGCTCGTGGGCGGTGGGCACTCAATTTACTGCGATGGGGCAGAGGCCAGTGGTTCCTGCGGCAGGCGTGAGAGCAGTACCTGCTGATGATCGGGAGCCAGCCGGGAACCGCCGCAGAGCTACACTCCCTAGCTTCATGTCTCCAACTTACAGGACACCTGTAGAGGACTGTGAAACCACAACAGTGCGAACAGCTGATCTCGGTGGATTGCGGACAATGCTTCAATAATTTGTCCACCAGTCAGTCTTCCACGCAGTCCACCCACGTTACCCAAGGGAGCACTCCTCTGGCTCCTCCACCTCAACCTCCTTCCCCCCAGTCTGCCCCCTCCCAGGAAAATTTGGAATGCGATCCGGCATACTCTCAGGAACTGTTTTCTGGACCCTTCCCAGAGTCACAAACCACTTCTCAGGTTGCTGCTGACCTCGTTCCCGATGCCCAAGTTTTCCAACTGTCGCAGTCTGTGGGTGATGATGATGATGATGACAATGTTGACTTAGTGGAAGAAGTTTGTAAAGAGGTGTCGGACGATGAGGAGACACGGTTGTCAGACAGTGGTGAAGTTGTTGTTAGGGGAGGAATTCCAAAGAGGGGGGAGCAGACTGAGGAATCGGAGGATGACGAGGTGACTGACCCAAGCTGGGTTGATATGCCGAGTGAAGACAGTGCTTCTGAGGCGGAGGCGAGTGCTGCACCAGAACAGGTTGTAAGAGGCAGTGGTGTGGCCAGAGGGAGAAGCAGGGCCAGAGCTGGTACATCATCAGCAACTGTTTCACGTAGTGAAGCTCCCGTGGCGAGGCCTAGATGTTCGCAAGTCTGGAGGTTCTTTAAAGAAAGTGAGGATGACCGACGGACTGTGGTGTGCAACCTGTGCCACACCAGGATCAGCAGGGGTGCCACCACTACTAGCCTAACCACCACCAGCATGCGCAGGCATATGAGTGCTAAACACCCCACTCAATGGAACCAAAGCCGTTCACCACCTCCTGTGGTTCACACCACTGCTCCTTCCCCTGTGTCACTCGCTGCCTCTGCTAGTCAACCCCCCGCGTCACTCGCAACCTCTGCTAGTCAACCCCCTGCCCAGGACCCCGGCACGAGCGCCTCCCGCCGGAAAACCACACCTTCGCCTCCACGATCCTGCACAGTGTCCACCAACGTGTCCCAGCACAGCGTTCAGCTTTCTTTACAGCAGACGCTGGAGCGCAAGAGGAAATACAGTTCCACCCACCCACATGCCCAAGCCCTCAATGTCCACATCTCCAAATTGCTTAGCCTGGAGATGCTGCCCTATAGGCTAGTAGAGACCGAGGCCTTTCGAAATCTCATGGCGGTGGCTGCCCCTCGGTATTTCGTCCCCAGCCGCCACTATTTTTCCCGATGTGCCGTCCCAGCCCTACACCAGCACGTGTCACAGAACATCATCCGTGCCCTGACCAACGCTGTTTCTGAGAAGGTCCACCTAACCATGGACACGTGGACAAGTGCTGCCGGGCAGGGACACTATATCTCACTGACGGCACATTGGGTTAACTTGGTGGAGGCTGGGACCAAGAATGACCCTGGGGCCGCTCATGTACTGCCCACACCGAGGATTGCGGGGCCTACCTCGGTTACGGTCTCTCAGACGTACTATGCCTCCTCCTCCGACCCCTCCTCCTCCACCGAATTACCATCCGTGGGCACGGCGCCTTCAGTCGGTAGCTCTAGGCGCAGCAGCAGTGCCGTGGGTAAGCGCCAGCAGGCGGTGCTCAAACTGCTGAGCTTAGGTGACAAAAGGCACACCGCCCAAGAGCTGTTACAGGGCATCACGGCGCAGACCGATGTGTGGCTGGCACCGCTGAACCTCAAGCCAGGCATGGTTGTGTGTGACAACGGGCGTAACCTGGTGGCGGCTCTGCAACTCGGCAGACTGACACATGTGCCATGCCTGGCCCACGTGTTCAATCTAATAGTTCAGCGGTTCCTCAAGACATACCCCAATCTGTCTGATTTGCTCACCAAGGTGCGCCGCATCTGTGCGCATTTCCGCAAGTCCACCACAGATGCTGCCACTCTCAGGGCAGCGCAGCGCCGCCTACAACTGCCCGCTCACCGACTGTTGTGCGACGTGCCCACGAGATGGAATTCCACATTAAACATGTTATCCAGAGTTTACCAGCAGCGCAGAGCGATTGTAGACTGCCAGATGTCATCTTCCACCAGAACTGGTAGTCAGGTCTCTCAGATTCCTCAAGTCTACAATGAGGAGTGGACGTGGATGTCTGATATCTGCCAGGTGTTGAGCAACTTTGAGGAGTCAACACAGATGGTTAGCGGCGATGCCGCCATTATCAGCCTCACCATCCCGCTGCTTTGCCTGTTGAAAAAATCACTGCTCAGCATCAAGTCGGATGCTTTGCAGTTGTCACAAGAGACGGTGGAGGAAGATACGTCGCTTGATAGCCAGAGCACCCTCCGGTCTGTTTCTCAACACGTATCGGAGGAGGGGGATGAGGATGAGGAGGAAGAGGAGGAGAATGTTGGCGAGACAGTAGAGGGTACCAGTGCTCAGTCCTTAACTCTTGAGCGTGTATGGGCTGAAGAGGAGGACTTGGAGGAGGAGGAGGAAATGGAGAGTCAGGCCAGTGAGGAGGGGAATTCTTGCGTGTTGGGACTCTGGCGCACATGGCAGACTTCATGTTAGGCTGCCTATCCCATGACCCTCACGTTAGAAGAATTTTTTCCAACACCGATTACTGGGTGTTCACTCTCCTGGACCCACGGTACAAGCAGAACCTTTCCACTCTCATCCCTGTAGAGGAAAGGAGTATGAGAGTGAATAGGTATCAACAGGCCCTGGTGCACAAGCTGAAACAATTCTTCCCATCTGACGCCGCTAGCAGCAGAGGGCATGGTTCTGTGGGCCAAGTAGCGGGGGAGAGGAGGTGAGCAGGAAGCTTGTCCAGCACTGGCAGGGGAACGCTCTCCAAGGCCTTTGCCAGTTTTATGTCACCCCAGCAAGACGCTGTCACCTGTCCCCAGTCTAGGCAGAGTAGGGGGGAGCTGTACACAAAGATGGTGAGGGAGTACCTAGCTGACCATACCAACGTCCGTAGCGATCACTCTGCTCCATACAACTACTGGGTTTCAAAGCTGGACACGTGGCCTGAACTGGCGCTGTACGCCTTGGAGGTGCTGGCCTGCCCTGCCGCTAGCGTGCTGTCAGAGCGGGTATTCAGTGCAGCTGGTGGCGTCATCACCGATAAGCGTACACGCCTGTCAACTGACAGCGCTGACAGACTGACGCTTATTAAAATGAACAAAGCCTGGATTTCACCGGAATTCAAATCTCCTCCGGGGGAAAGCAGCTAAAGATTTAAATAACTTATGTATCCGATTCCTCTTCTCTACTCCTCTTCTCTACTCCTCCTCCTCCTCCATATCGTCTTTGCCTAACGCTGACCCAAAAAACGCCATTTTTTAGAGGTCCAACTGGCACTCTTTTAGCACATATTTTCAGGAGGGCCCCCTACAGGCCCTCTCTTCAAACAATTTTTCAGGAGGGCCCCCTACAGGCCCTCTATTCAAACAATTTTTCCAGAGGTCCACCTACAGGCCCTCTATTCAAAGAATTTTTCCAGAGGTCCACCTACAGGCCCTCTATTCAAACAATTTTTCCGGAGGTCCACCTACAGGCCCTCTCTCCAATTCCAGTTCCAAGTTTTATTTGCGCATACTGCATACATTTTTATTTTTGGGATAGGTGTGAAAAATAATATTACTTGCGAATCTATATTGCCCAACATTGGATACGGTAGCAAGTAGAAGACCAAACACATGCTGCTCACAGGGTTCCGCAAATTCCTGGTCCACCAGCAAATTCCTTGTCCACAATGTCAAGGAGGTAGAGGTTCTGTGGATGAGCAACAAGTCCTTCTGTACTGAAATTGCTGACAAAGTCTCCATCTAAGAAGCTACAGACCATTGTGGAGAGAGCGGCACAGCTCGCCATCAAAGTGAGGAACCCCAACGCCAGACTGCGTAGAGAAGATAACGAATAAATATCTCTGTGGTTATTTTTGCTAAATAAAAGTTAACTAAACCCCCCAAAAAATTCATCTGTTCCTGTGCCTGATCCACCCAAGTTGAATCTGTCCCATCATGAGAAAGTCCCCCCCAAGGAGTCCCCACTGTAACTTGCTTCCCATACAACTACCTCACCCCCCGACACCTGTGTCTCGCCATTGTCCACCACCTCCTCAGACAACACTGGTAAATCCACACTGTCAGCACACGGAAACAGCAAAAGGTCTTGCGAATTGGGGCAGAGAATGTTCTGGGCTAGCACATCAGGGAAGGGGTGACTATGGGGTTCCAGGGAGTACGTGACCACATGCAATATCCATTTAAAAGTCATGCCACACTTGATCTAGCTCATAATTGACAATTGTACCGGTTGATGCTAAATTTTTAAGTTGGGGTCCTGCGTCGTCATTCTAACTCCATCCGGCTGTTGTCACCACCACACATGCTAGCCCCAGGGGGCACTCCCCTGGCTCTTCCAGCTCAACCTCCTTCCCCCCAGCCTGCCCCCCCACCTACAGGCCCTCTCTCCAATTCCAGTTCCAAGTTTTATTTGCGCATACTGCATACATTTTTATTTTTGGGATAGGTGTGAAAAATAATATTATTTGCGAATCTATATTGCCCAACATTGGATACGGTAGCAAGTAGAAGACCAAACACATGCTGCTCACAGGGTTCAGCAAATTCCTGGTCTACCCGCAAATTCCTTGTCCACAATGTCAAGGAGGACGAGGTTCTGTGGATGAGCAACAAGTCCTTCTGTACTGAAATCGCCGACAAAGTCTCCATCTAAGAACCTACAGACCATTGTGGAGAGAGCGGCACAGCTCGCCATCAAAGTGAGGAACCCCAACGCCAGACTGCGCAGAGAAGATAACAAATAAATATCTCTGTGGTTATTTTTGCTAAATAAAAGTTAAATAACCCCCCAAAAAAATTCATCTGTTCCTGTGCCTGATCCACCCAAGTTGAATCTGTCCCATCATGAGAAAGTCCCCCCCAAGGAGTCCCCACTGTAACTTGCTTCCCATACAACTACCTCACCCCCCGACACCTGTGTCTCGCCATTGTCCACCACCTCCTCAGACAACACTGGTAAATCCCCACTGTCAGCACACGGAAACAGCAAAAGGTCTTGCGAATTGGGGCAGAGAATGTTCTGGGCTAGCACATCAGAGAAGGGGTGACTATGGGGTTCCAGGGAGTACGTGACCACATGCAATCTCCATCTAAAAAGTCATGCCACACTTGATCAATCTCATAATTTACGACTGTACTGGTTGATGCTAAATTTTTAAGTTGGGGTCCTCCGTCGTCATTCTAAATACATCCGGCTGTTGTCACCACCACACACGCTAGCCCAGGGGGCACTCCTCTGGCTCTTCCAGCGAAACCTCCTTCCCCCCAGCCTGCCCCCCCCACCTACAGGCCCTCTCTCCAAACAATTTACGTCTTTGTCCTATCTTTCTCTCTCTCCAAACCATTTTTCCGGATAGCTGCCTTATACGGTTTTAAACTGAGTAGTATACATACCACAGTTGATCAATCTCATAATTTACGACTGTACCGGCTGATGCTAAATTTTTAAGTTGGGGTCCTGCGTCGTCATTCTAAATCCATCCGGCTGTTGTCACCACCACACACGCTAGCCCAGGGGGCACTCCTCTGGCTCTTCCAGCGAAACCTCCTTCCCCCACCTACAGGCCCTCTCTCCATACTATTTACCCGGATAGGGGACGTATTAGATATTGTACTGATGTTTTTTGTTTTTCTTCTTTTAATTGCCTCCTGACCTGTGATAGGCAGAGCATGGACACGTCCCCTTAGCTGCAGTGGGAAAGACACTCCCCTGGCCAGAGCAAGCTCTTTTTCCATTTTCCGTGTTCGAAAAATCCATTAAATATAGGGTCCCAAGATAGGGGACGTATACGGTATTAAACTGAGAAGAATCGATACCATACGGGTAAAGCAACAGTTTTCCCAAATCCATCCGGCTGTTGTCACCACCACACACGCTAGCCCAGGGGGCACTCCTCTGGCTCTTCCAGTGAAACCTCCTTCCCCCCCACCTACATGCCCTTTCTCCAAACAATTTTCCCAGGTAGGGGGATGTATTAGATATTGTACTGATTTTGAATTGTCTCCTGCGATAGACAGGAATCGAACCCAGATCAACTGCTTGGGAAGTAGCTATGCTCACCACTATACCACCAGCAGGCACAGCAACTGATAAGAACAGATACTAAACTTGATGTCAGCTGCAGTGCCAGCATGAGTAGTGGTGTCACCTGCAGGCGGTGATGGACCTTCGTTGCACCTAGTTGGGTGCTTCCCTAACATGTGATGGGTATTTGCCTCGCCTTTCTTGGTCTGGGTGAGCACAATTGCCATGAGGGTAACCACCAGGCTGTTGCCTGAGAATTTGGGGTAATGGTGGGATTAGGCAGCCTCAGAGGCATCCATGCATGCTGCCCCTGCTGTTTCCTGTCCATTTCCGTGGTGTTTCCATCATTTTCTGAGGTTTCCAGGTTTTCACCCAGCCTTCCCTAGGCAGAGCCTTGGTCCCCCGCAAAAATGCTCGAGTCTCCCATTGACTTCAATGGGGTTCGTTATTCGAAACGAGCACCCGAGCATTGGGAAAAGTTCGACTCGAATAACGAGCACCCGAGCATTTTAGTGCTCGCTCATCTCTAGTTGCTGCCTATGTCCCCATGTCTTTTATGAGATGTAGGAAAGATGTGGTATCCAGAAATAATGACTTAGTTGTTTTAATAAAAGAAGTCAATATTTTCTCCAAAAAGTTAAAGGAGACAAAATTGAATCAGTGGATGCCACGATTGGTCGTCCGGGTGGGTTGTTCATATCTTTATGTATTTTAGGTAATACATAGAAGACCGGAATAACTGGATTGGATTTGGTAAGAAAATTCACTGTAGGTTCGTCTATCACACCCTTCTGAAAATGGACATGCAAGGAAAATTTATCTTTTTTTCAAAGGCTTTTATTTTTGGAAGTAATAAAACAAAATAAAAGTGTACAAATGTGTTATCATAAAAAGATAAAAAGGCAACTTGTCACACAAAAAATAAGCCCTCAATTGGCTATGTGAACGGAAAATTTAAAGGTTATGGCTATTGGAATGTGGAGAGGAAGAAACAAAAATGCAAAAACAAAAAAAGGTTCAATCCTAAAGAACTTAACCCCTTCACCCCCAGCGCCGTACATGTACGGCGCTGGGGCGATGCGGGCACATGGCGCCCGCTCGCGGGTGCGGCGGGCGTCATGGCTGGCAAGTCTCTGCTGTTTCTAACAGCAGAGACTTGCCGCTACCTACTACATCGGCGGCGTCTTCCGGGTTGACTAGATGCCGTGATCACACGTGATCACGGCATCTAGTTGCGGCTAAACCCGGAAGCGTTTGCTTCCGGGTGGTGTACAGACACCCCGTGTGGCCAATCGGGGTGTCTGTACACCATATGAAAACTGTAATCCTCGCTGGTGAGGATTACAGTTTTCAAAGTGCAATTCTTATTCTGGCCACTAGATGGCAGGCCAGGATAAGAAATGAGCAATTCATGTCTTTCTGAGTCTATAAAACCCAGAATTGCTCATAAAGAAAAAAAAAAAAGCCACAATATATAAGCCCATATTTGAGCTTTCTAATAGTAAAAAAAAAATTTAAAAAAAAAGTTAAAAAATATATAAAAAATAAAAAAGATGTAAAAGTTCAAATCACCCCCCTTTCCGTATAAGTAAAAAATAAATACCTAAATAACAATAAATATAGACATCATGGGTATCATCGTGACCGAAAACGCCCGTACTTTTAAAATATAAAAAAAAAATTCCAATACAGCGAATTGTGTGGCGGAAAAAAGCGTCCAAATGGCGATTTGCTGTTTTTTGTCGCTTTTTTTTTCTAAAAAAAATTAAATAAAAAGTGATCAAAAAGTCATACACACCCCAGAATGGTATCAATAAAAACTTCAGATCGTCCCGCAAAAAATGAGCCCCCATACAGCTCTGTACACATAAATACCAAAAAGTTATAGGGGTCAAGATTTGACAAGGAAAAAAAAAAAAAAAAAAGGGCAACTTTCTAATTATTTTATCACTATGAAAACGCAGGAAAAACTATACATATTAGGTATTGCCGGATTCGTACTGACCAGTAGAATGAAAGTAACGGATCAGTTTTAATGCACATCGAACGCTGTAAATAAGAAACCCGTAGAACTGTAGCGGAATAGCGTTTTCTTTGCAATTTCACCCGGTTTGGAATATTTTTCCCGCTTCCCACTACACCGTATGCAATATTAAATGGTGGCGTTGGAAAGTACAACTTGTCCCGCAAAAAACAAGCCCTCATACAGCTATGTGAACAGAAAAATAAAAGAGTTATGGCTGTTTGAAGGCAGGGAGCGCAAAACGAAAATGCAGAACCGAAAAAAGCTCCGGGGGCAACAATACTAAAGGCGAAACTGAAAGTATTTAGTGTTAGTACTTCCTTATTCAGAAGCTGTATAAAAGCTGACAGAGGACTGTCTAATCAGGCAGCACTGTAGGGTATGCTGCCTGTGAATTTCATACGGACACACAAGTCAAGACAAGACACGTATTCCAGGCTCAAGAAATATATGAAGATTTACTCAAGAAAATTATGAACTTCTAGCTCAGTGGTGGGGTAAGTCTTATAAGACAAATATAATCTATGTAACTGTGGGCAGTTTGTTATGTGACCTAGAAGTGTATTTTAATGTAATGTAAGAAGTGAGCACAGCTGCTAAACTGAGCAACAAAAGAAAATCTGGAAGAAAGAAAGGAATGTAAGAAAAAATATATAAAAAACAATCATTTATTTGCCCAAGGATGTGTCTGATGATTACCTCGAGAAGTTAGGTTCTGTGTGCACTGGCTTTAAGCCTTCTGTCACAGATATCACGACGTATATCTCAGTTGCAATGTTCCACGTTATAGCCATACAGTAGGATACATCTTCCATTGATCACTATCTTACAAAACATACTGTGTCTGTGGTGGTTCACTCTATAGGAAAGTGCTGTCTGCTGTGCTTTCTGTACAGATAAAAAATGGTACACGGACATATCAGCCTGACAGACACTAAGCAGAATGTCTTTTGGTGTTTGTCGAATGAACAGAGCTGTGACACACACAGTGTGTACACAGCCATAATCATGCACTATATAGCTATATTGTTATCAATAAAACTTTTTAAACTGTGAGTAATAGATCGGTGACAAACCAGGGGAAAGGTTTATCTTATTATACATACCAGTTATGGCATGCCAGCCCGAGCACCAGTCAGATATCTACGCTTCCTTTGGTTATCTCCAGCACACCACTCTGTCTTTGTACACCAGTCATCCCCTGAAAAACCTTGTTTTCTAAAAACAGTCTCATGTGTTTTTTTTTTACTTTGCTGTCATTTTGTCACTAAACACAGAGTAACAAAGAAACTAGCAAATTTTAATGTGATTTCTCCCTGAACTTTTTTAATAAAATGAATTTTTATGGGAAAAGGAAGTAAACATTTTTTTCTGGTTTTCATAATAATGCAGACTATTAGTAGAATATTTCCTATTACTGCTTGTATTTTATTCTAAAAATTTAACAGTAGCTGCTGAATGCTTAGTAAATATGTCTGGTGCTATTCTTTTGAAGTTTTGTCCCAGTCCCTTCTTCTTTCACCTAAGATGACAGCCAACTTCTCAGACTACCATAAGCACAGAATGCTCTGCTGATCCGAGACATTCCCTGTGGTGTCAAATAAACCAGAGCTGATGTTCAGATTCAGGTAAACATTACACTGCCTCAAGAAAGTCAGCTATAAGGGCAGGGTTATAAAAAAGGAGCTGTGCATTAGCTGTAGACAGAAGGTGGCACCTTGACCCATGACAGACATTCTTCAGCAGTTAAGCAAACAAAAAGGTTGAGGGAGACAGCATGTCCATTCATGAAGAACTTTATTCCAGATGCTACGTTTCGGCCTGTGTGGCCGCACAGGCCGAGACGTAGCATCTGGAATAAAGTTGTTCACGAATGGACGAGCTGTCTCCTTCAACTCTTTTGTTTGCTTAACAGCTTGTTCATACTGGAGGGAATTCACCACCCCTCTTGGAGACATGCACCCACCACCACTTGTTTCGTTTGGTATGCTGTTCAGCCTTTTTCTTTTAGAAATTCCTCAGCAGTCACTGCATATATTTCCTGGAAGGCTCCTGTACCGTTTGGAACTGGTCTACAGACCAGTTCTTTTCCATTCTATAGTCATGGCCAAAAGTATTTAGACAGACACAAATTTCAGTTTTCACAAAGTTTGCTTCTTCAGCGCAGGGGCAGCCTGGCTATAGACCCTATAGGGAAATTTCCTGGTGGGCCAATGTCCACGGGGCCGCTGAATTCATCCTCATGGCTGCCAGCCAAGTTCATAATGATCTAGTGTTCTCAGCATTAATTAATTTAGGAGTGTTGGGTTAGTATGCACCTAGGTAGTGGCACTGTGCTATTTGGTTCTGCTAGGACGGTATTTTATCCTGCACACTACAGTATTGTAGGCCCCACCTACTTCTGTTAGCCCTGTCTATTTGTATTGGGCGGCCTTCAGTCAATTTGGACCTGCCTACAATGTAGGACCACTTTTATTTTTTTCCCAGGGCTTCTTTAAGTTCCCTTGCCACCCCTGCTTCAGCGTTTTTAGATCATTTGTTACCTGTATCTATGGTATACTGAAGTACAGTTATAAGCTTTTCATAGCGTTTTATTGAAAATACATCCAGTTTATGCAAAGACTCAATATTTCCAGTGTTGACCCTTCTTTTTCAAGACTTCTGCAATTCGGTCTGACATGCTGGATATCATCTTCTGGGCCAAATCCTGACTGATGACAACCCATTTTTGCCTAATCAGACCTTGGAGTTTATCACAATTTCTGTGTTTTTGTTTGTCCACCTGATTTGTGTGGACTGACCACAGGTTCTCAATGGGATTGAGATCTGGCAAGTTTCCTCTACATGGATACAAAATATCAGTCTTTTGTTCACTGAGCCACTTAGTTATCACTTGTGACATGTTGCTCCATCATGCTGGAAAAAAACATTGTTCATCTCCAAATTATTCCTGGATACTTGGGAGAAGTTGCTCCTCCTGTTTCATAACATTTCTTATTCATGGCAGTGTTTTTAGGCAAAATTTCGAGTGAACACACTTCTTTGGATGAGAAGCAACCCTACACAAGAATGGTCTCGGGATTCTTTAATGTTGATATGACACAGGACTTATAGCGCTCACCTGTCTCCTTCTCGGGACAATCATTTTTCTACATGTCCCAAACAGTGTGCACGGGGCTTCATCAGAAAAATAACTTTACCCCTAATCACTGTACTTCCTGCAGAATTTGAGTAGTAGCTTTTTTGCTGCCTTTCTTTATATCAGGCCATCCATTAAAAGTCTTTGCCTCACTGTACGTGCAGATGCATTCATACCTGCCTGCTGCCTTTCCTGAGCAAGCCCTGCACTTGTGTTGAACCAATCCCATAGCTGAATCCTCTTTAGGAGATGTTTCTGGCATTTTATGGTCGTTATGGTCGTCCTTGTGCACCCTGAAGCCTTTTTCACAGCCATTGAACCTCTCTCCTTGAAGTTCTTGATGATACAAATGGTTGCTTAGGTGCAATTTTAGAAGCAACAATGTCTTTGCTTATGCAAAGCAATGATGACTGCAGTTTCCTTGGGGATAACCATGGTAAACAGATGAAAACAATGATGTCAAGCACTCCCCTTTTTAAAGCAACCCGTCTTCTCTTCTAATTCAGTCAGCATGACAAAGTGATATGAGTTGCCTTGTCATTATTAAATGAGATCACTGAAATTATGTTAGCAAGTCATTTGGTGGCATTATGTCTGTTTGTTTTTTAATTAATTTTCATGGAAAGGAATGACTTTGCAGTTAATTGCAATTCATTTGATCACTCTTCATAACAATATAGAGTTAATGCAAATTTAAAAAAGTGAAGCAGCAAACTTTGTGAAAACCAAAATTTGTATCAATCTCAAAACGTTTGGCCATGACTGTATACAGTAATGATGTTCATAAGAGACAGATCTCATTCTTTCCCCATTTACAGCTTCTAGTGGTCATACTTTGTACAAATGTTCTCCGATTCAGCAACTGCTATAAATACATGCCTAATAGTGTAGTATGTGAACTTATCTCTCTTTTGTGCTTAGGGCAGACTGGGACCTTAAAGTGGCCCTAGAAAAAAGTAAACGTGGTCCCTTGGGAGGTCTCACTATCTCCCAAGCAGAACCACAGCACATCACAATATACTGCCCCAGCAGAACCAAATATCACAGTTCTGCACAAAAATACTGGCCCCACAGAATCAAATACCACAATGCAGCAAAAAATACTGTATCATCAGAACCAAACACCACAACGCAGTATAATATGCTGCTCCAGCAAGGACCGAATACCACATTGCAGTACAAAACATTGCCTCAGCAGAACCAAATACAACAGTGCAATAAAATATACTGCCTCAGCAGAACCAAATGCCACAGTACAGCACAAATACTGCCCCAACAGGGCCAAATACTACAGTGTAGCACAAAATACCTCACTAGAAGCTGTCTCTATGTGGTGGTCAGTGCCAACTGCCACTTTCTGTCCTCTTTCTCCTTCGGTTGTCTCTGGTTAAGATGTAGAGGAGGGGGTGGCAGAGGAGAGATACGGGTCACATCACCGAGCCTGCTCTTCCTTCAGCCAGGTCTACCTTCAGCATATCATCATCAAGTGATGAAAGTACATGATCCCTTTCTTTGTGTTCTTTATTTGCAACAGACTGCTACTTTATTTGCACTTTAAGCTGTATTTCACCCCAGTAATGTCCCCTATAGTTCCCTCAGTAATAATAATGCCCCATAGCACCTCCACCAATCATAATCCCCTTATAGTGTCCCCAGCAATAAGATTGCCCCCTTTAGTGCCTTTACCAATAATAGAGCTGTCCTAGTTATAATAATGCCTCATTAATGCTCTATAATGCCCCAGTATTAAACATCATACAGGCGTGGGAGGTTGCGATGATGTAATTGCACTACTTGAGACCCAGTGCAGGCGGTCGCAATGATGTCATCATTTTACAACTGCTTGCGCCATTCTACTTTCTCATAGGCTTTAGTCCCAGTTGCCTGAGGCCTATGAGGGTGGACGGTGGGGCTGGGAGCCTGAGGATGGTGACAATTGAATCCAGGAGTCCACCTGCAGCCACTGGCCGGGTATATGAATACCTAGTGCTCCCAACGTTAATTATTGTTGGAAAGGTCATGGTCATCTGGTGGCCATGAGGAGGGCATACGATCTGCTGGGCATTGGACCACAGTGAACCTTCCCAGTAGAGTCACAATTTACAGGCTTTTCTCTATAACCAATGAGCACTTTCATTTAGTGCAGGGACAGCTCTCCTCACCCTCAACACTGGCACTGTATTACCAGTCGTTCATATTAACAGAGATGTTTTTTACTTGAATAAACCATGTCTCCTCACATTTAAAGTTAGATGCGCCCTAGATGGTGCTTACTACTCATCCAGTGTGATGTTGATAGCCCGGGCTTTTACTCTGGCTCTTTCTACACACTGTGTAAGTAAAGTAAGTGTAATTTATGAGGTAAATGGCAATATACATTTGCTAACATTGTGGGTGCTTCTGATGTTTTATACTTACAGGTAAAGTTATTATACCAGAATGTGTCTCATTGCTGATCTTCTGTGGATTGTGTCCTTCTGGGCATCAGGTAAAAAATATTTCACAAAGTTTTTTCTTTTTTTTTTTAAATTAAAGTAGGTTTACTCCTAGGACTAGTATTACGTTTTCCTTGATTATATAGTTTCACTGTATCAGTATTCAGCATAGTTTTTTTTTCTTTTATGAGAAATCTTCAAAACATTATCCAGCGAGGTTCCTTAAGATTTGAGATAAACTGTTATAATACCTGAATAGCATCATAAGAAAACCTGTTTTTGATAATTTCCTCATTTATAACAGATGTACAGTATGTTTGGTAAAGCTGAGCATGCTTGTCTTTGTGTAGTCGGACGAGATAGTTGTTAGCCGAACATCAAATAGCTGCTCTAATACATATACCTGGCCAAAAACTCTCTAATATTTTGTTGGTCCGCCTTTAGCTTTGATTATGGCACACATTCGCTGTCGCATAGTTTCCACAAGCTTCTGCAATGTCACAACATTTATTTCTATCCAGCGTTGCATTCATTTTTCCCCTAGATCTTGTATTGGGAGATATAAACCACTGCACAAAGTCTTCACCAGCACATTTCAAAGATTCTCAATGGGGTTCAGGTCTGGACTCTGTGGTGGCCAATCCATGTGTGAAAATGATGTCTCTGATGTCTCCTGAACCACTTTTTCACAATTTGAGCCTGTGCCATATGCCCGTGCCATCAGGGAAGGACACATCCATTGATGGAATAACCTGGTCATTCATTATATTCAGGTATATTTCAATCAGCTGACCTCATTCTTTGGACACGTAATGTTGCTGAACCTAGACCTGACCAACTGGGAGGCTCTTACCTATTATTTAAATTTAGGTGATGCCTTTTTTTGGCCAGGCAGTGTATGTATGGCCAGCTTTAGACCATGAAGTGTGTTGGGCATGAAGGCAACGGCCTTCAGAAATGTTGCAGTTGCTTGTGGTCACATTTTTGTCTATATCAATGTTCAATTTCAATATGGACTAACCCATTTGGACTGATAATTGGATTCAATGAAATATACAGTATGTATGGATATGTTTCATTTATCAGGTCACGTAAATTCCCAGAATACAAGGTACTGGTCTGCTGAAAATCCCCATTTGACTCATGAAACACCACTTCAGGACTAGAAAATTGGCAGTTGTTGCACAGTGTCAGGAACACAAACAGTGGGCCAATTTTCTTCAAATCAACTGTGAATACCACAATTTACTTGGACATCGTTGAACAGTTTTACAACCAATTAACATCAGAAGAAAAAATTTCCTTCTTTTTCCAACAAGATGGGGCAACATGCTACAGCTCATGGAAGTCGCTGGCACGGGTTCATGAACTGTTTACGGAGGAGCGAACTGTGAGCAAGGGGTTAAGGCAAACTGAAGAAAAAGTTCATTCCAGCCTCGGATAAAACAATGGAATTATTTATTGAAAAATAAAAATAAAATAAATAAAATGAAATAAAATCCAGGTATGCCAGAAACATAGTACACAAAAAAAACGCACCTCCTTTGAGGTGTTTCGGATGTATATAACACCCTTAGTCGTAGCCTTATTATTTTTTGCCAGGAGGTTATGGCTACCACATTCCCCAGACTTGTCCACATACGATTTTTATCTATGGGGAAATTTAAAGCAGAAAGTGTCCGCTAAAAATCCACATCTCCTGGATGAACTCAAGGAAAACATCACAAACACTATCCGCAGCATCACTGTTGAAGAGCTGCAAGCAGTATCAGCCAACATAATCCAACCTGCCCAAAGATACATAGAACTGAACGGGGACCACTTACATAATCTTTTGTGACTTGTGGGTAATTTAAAAAAAACTATCCACTTGCTCGCTCATCTAGTCATACTATCACTTTAGGTGGGCTACTTTTTCGTGGGCCACCTTGTGCTTTCTGTTGTATGTACTAAAGAGGACTAGAGAGGACTGCTTGTATGTGTTATTCATTAACCATGGTTGACATATTCCTCTCTGGACTGTTATAGAGATTCCATTCAAATGCCTGCTACCTTATACAGAATACCAATAATATTCATTGTATAGTCTGAGGGCTGCTTGAAAAATGCATCTCCACAGGTCCCTATAGTAAAGATGCATCTCGCCAATTTGCTTTGGCACATGCTGCTATTCCTCCATGACTATTGCTGCTATTACCCCTTGGTCTGCATCCTCAGACTAGTATGAAGAAACAGATTTTTTTTTATATATAGGAAAATATAATATGGAATATAAATACATACAACATAAATATAGTTATGTTGTTATATTTGCTTATGTGATATTTGCTTATTCTTTTATTACAGTTTAAAGTTATACTTTGTATGTGTACTTTATGTTAAAGATTCACTTTTATAGTCATTATGTTATGGACATAGGCCCCAGTCCCTTTAATCTGTTACCCAGCTGTGTTGTGCCACTTGGGATAATCACCTTTCTGGTTGAATATTCAGACTGGTGTAGTGCACGTGATGCAGAGAAATGTCAACTGAACATTATGTTTTCCTTAAAAGCTGTAGAGCATAGGAACTATGAATAAGATTATCATGGTCATAAATGTATCTAGATTGCTTAATGACTGTGGTTCAAAACCGATACAAAATAAGTTGCTTACTGGGTGTTAAAATGGTTACAGATGAAGTAGCAATCATTAAGGGGTTTTACAGGGTTTTACAGAGGGAAAGGAAGTGTAACCCCTGGGACCACCACAGATCAGCAGAATGAAGGACTATTGGTGCTTGGTGGAGCACTGTGGCCCCTTTACCCCATACCATGATCATACATTTATAGGCTGGTCTAAGGGTCAATGTAAAATCTTGGGTATTCTGACCATACGTTATCACCTTAATCGTAGATATATAACCTCCCAATTTTTCAAAATCACAAAAAATTTAGCGCCCCGCTTAATTTTTTAAATAATAAGCCATGCCTCTAACTTCCCCCAATAACTCTCTTTACATGCCAAATCCCACCCAGTCTCCTTAGTGCTCCCACATGGTAAATATTCCCCCTTTGTGCCCCCAAAAGGTAGTCTTGCCCCCTTAATGCCCCCAGACATAGGTTAGGCCCACCTTGTGCCCCCACACAGTAGTTATGCTCACAATGTGTCTCCACATAATAGTTATGCTCACATTGTTCCCCCTTAACAGTAGTTATGCCCACATTGTGCCCCTTTCACAGTAGTTATGCCTCTCTTACATTAGTGCCCCTTTCACAGTAGTTATGCCCATATTGTGCCCCTTTCACTGTAGTTATGCCCCCTTACAGTAGAGTCCCTTTCATAGTAGTTATGTCTACATTGTACCCACTCACAGTAGTTATGCCCCTTTTGTGCCCCATTCACATTAGTTATGTCCCTCTTAAAGTAGTACCCCTTTCACAGTAGTTATGCCTACATTGTGGATCCTAAAAAAACGGATCCATCACCCATTGACCCATTGACTTTCAATGTATTTAGTGCCTGATCCGTTTTTTTCAGTTTTGATTTCACACAACCGCATCCTAATGAAACGGATTCATCCTGATGTGCAAAATCAAAACGGATCCGTTTAATTCCGGTATTGAGATCCTCGGCCGGATCTCAGTACCGGAATTAACAACGCAAGTGTGAAAGTAGCCTTAGACATACAGTGCATAAAATACAATCATATTAACATTTGCATTAGGGACACTGCGCATGTTCACAGAAGCGGTAGTCGTATCCGTTGTTTGGCACTGTTATAGGAGCAGAACCACAAAAATAACAGAAGTGCTGAATCCGGCACATAGCTTAAATCAGGGATGTCCAACCTGCGGCCCTCCAGTTGTTGCAAAACTACAACTCCCATCATGCCTGGGCAGCCTATTACTTTCATTCTACAGCAGGGCATGGTGGGAATTGTAGTTTTACAACAGCTGGAGGGCAACAGGTTGAGCATCCCTGGCTTAAATGAATGAAGGAGAACAGACCCCATTGCTGTTCACTGTTTTTTAGTGGATGTAGTACTTTTTTATCTGCACTTTTTGGCAGAATCTGTGATGATTCTACTTCCTTTCAAAAAATGGATAGTTGGGTTCCACTTGGGGATGTTGAAAGAAAAAAAAATGGTAAGATAATTGAACCAGAAGACACACACCCTTTTTTGACTTCAATATGTTTGGTTTTCAGCCTCCAGTAGCATAATTGTTTCGGGGAGTGAAGGTGAAGATGTGATTCTACCTTGCATCGTTAAATACAAAGAAAAGTTTTCATATCAAGATCTCTTTGTTCGGTGGAAAACTGATGACAACACTTTTGTTCAACTTTTTTTTTATGGAGACTTTCAAAAAGAAAAGCAGAATAACATTTTTAAGGAAAGAACAGAACTATTTTATAAAGAGTTCCCAAAAGGAAATTTGTCTCTGTTACTACACAATGTACGGACATCTGATACTGGAATATACGAATGTCTTGTGATAACACAGAAAAATAGGTATACAATGAAAACAGAGCTTTTGGTACAAGGTAAGAAACATATACCATATACAGTGCCTTGCGAAAGTATTCGGCCCCCTGGAACTTTTCAACCTTTTGCCACATTTCAGGCTTCAAACAAAAAGATATAATATTTTACATTTTTGGTGAAGAATCAACAACAAGTGGGTCACAATTATGAAGTGGAACAAAATTTATTGAATCATTTAAACTTTTTTTGTAATAATAAAACTGAAAAGTGGGGCGTGCAAAATTATTCGGCCCCCTTGCATTAATACTTTGTTGCGCCACCTTTTGCTGGAATTACAGCTGCAAGTCGCCTGGGGTATGTCTCTATCAGTTTTGCACATCTAGAGACTGAAATTCTTGCCCATTCTTCCTTGCAAAACAGCTTGAGCTCTTTGAGGTTGGATGGAGAGCATTTGTGAATAGCTGTTTTCAGCTCTTTCCACATATTCTCAATTGGATTCAGGTCTGGACTTTGACTGGGCCATTCTAAGATCTGGATACATGTATTTTTGAACCATTCCATTGTAGATTTTGCTTTATGTTTGGGATCATTGTTTTGTTGGAAGATAAATCTCCGTCCTAATCACAGGTCTTTTGCAGACTCCAACAGTTTCATCCAGAATGGTCTGTATTTGGCTCCATCCATCTTCCCATCAATTTTAACCATCTTCCGTGTCCCTGCTGATGAAAAGTAGGCCCAAACCATGATGCTGCCACCATAGAGATGAGCGAATCTATTCGTCGATTCGTTTATTCGTATCGAATCTTGGGATTTTTCAGCTGCAAAGCGAATCTGAATTTCCTTGGATCCGCTTTGCATTATTCGTAAACATACGCAAAATTTTACATGCTAACTATACGTACGATACATATGAACCGTACGAAACGTACACATTATGCGTGAGCGGGACAAGTTCGCAAGAGCGGGAAAGTAAAGATATGCCCCCCTCCGAACTTGAAAAAACCAGCCCACCGGGGATCTAACTATTTGCACGTATAGGGAGTGAAGACTCCTTCCTCAGTACTCCACCCTCCTCTGAGTCAAGCAGTCTGAACCAGTTTAGACCAGTGCTGACTGCTGACCTGGAAGCAAGCAAGGAAGCAAGCATGGCTCTAAAAAAGAAACGTGACCTGCTGTGGCCCAACTGGAATGAGATGTGTTTTGGGGACGAGTTTCCAGAACCACCGCCCGCTACAGATATCATGGCGTCAGTGCCTGCCTGGCCATCATCATCTTCAACTGAAGCTGCGACTAGTGAGACAGCTGGAGCATCTGCTGGTGTCCGCACTCTGTCTTGTTCAGCGGAAATGGCTGGAGCGTCCACTTCGCCGCCTAGGAGGAGTTCTAGCCAGAACCCCATTGTTCCGGCATCTGTGACAGCCTGTGCACAGACCCCCTGGGAGGACTGGATCATACAAGTTCTTGACCACCCTAGGCCGGGAGATCCTTCACTAGAACGAAGGAAGGGAACTGTGCTGTGGTTTTCAGTGGGGCGAGGGTCTGGCTTCCTTCAGGAAGAAACGGCCGTACCTGCCGCAAGCTCTTCACAGCTTGTACGTGGGGGAGCAGGTGGAGTACACCCCCATAGAATCCGTGAAAGGACCATTTGCAACCGGGGTTACCCTCTTTTCCAAGCCCCTGGTGCCTTCAAGTGACGCAGAAGTGTGGCCGGATGAACCACCAGGTCCAGGACGCTTGTGCTCCATGCAGGAATTCCCAGATGGCGTCCTCCGGTTCTGTGAAAAGCCTCAGCCGGAGACTCTGATTCCAGGACTGCCAGCACCACCACCACCACCACGACAGTTCTTATAGCTGGTTCAGCTGACCACGTCATCCTTCACCCTTCAGTCAACGGTCATCAACCAATACTACCAGCTGTCGTGGAAGGTAAAGCCAGCAGCAGCCGGGGAAGCTGGGTCATCTTCCCTGGATCATGCAACCTTTCCGGAACCGCTGCAGCCGGAAGTTCTTCTTACCACAGCTGTCCCGGCAGGAGGATCCGGAAAAGCTGAAGTGTCTGCAGCACTCACCAGCGTGACCACCACCTGGACCTGGTCAAGTCCGAATTCCGGACGAAGAGGGCACTGGAGTTCTACTAAGGCAGCGAGCGTGGCCTACAAGAGGCAGGAGCATCCTCTTATAACTTTTAGCAGCAGCTCGAGTGAGGAAGATTTCAAGTCCCTCATCTGAGGAACCTACTACTGGCTGGCTGCTGTCCAGGAGTCAGGAGGACCTATGGGAGCCACACCATGGACTGCACCTGACGGGTGAGATGCTAGTTGGCAGTAGTTTTTGTTTAGTTTGTGTTTCCCCCGTTTGACTCTCACCCAGATGGGCATGTCTGTCAGGACTCCCCCATTCTTCAGAAAATTCCCTGTTGTGCCAAAGTGCACCTATTTTCCTTTTTACCCCCTTCTCAGGTTATTTGGGAACCACTTTTGCAAAAAGGGTTCTCTATTTGCTGCTATTTATTATCTGTGTGGATTACACAGACATGACATTACCTGTTTGGATTACAATTTTACCTCACGTGGATTACAATTGAATTTTAGAATATTTGTTCCAGACAGATTGTTTTATCATTGCCAAGCCAACTAGGAGCCATAAGGAGAGACTCAAATGTATATCTGAGCCTTTTATGCTTGCAAATGTGAAATTGATTGCACTAAAATGTTTGCATACTTATGTCTTTGCTTTATTTTAGCTACACTGTTTTTCATGGTACAGCACTTTAGCCCATTGTGTGTATTCTTTTTCTGGTACTGCAATGTGTCTTATTAATGCACTTATTGTACAGTGTTTTTAGCAAATTATTAACTTATTGAAAGCTAACAGCAGTGAGAACCTTATTTTTCTAGTTCATATAGTCTTCCTCTAAAGACTATAGGCCGCAGCCTAGCCTCGTGCGTATGACGCATTCTCGCGTCATTTGTACGTTAAGGATTCGTACGCATTTTTGTACGCTAATGCTTATGTGTTGCGTACTTTTACATACGCTGACTGTACGTATGTAATTTACGCAGGAATGTTCGCAAAACGATTGTTTTTTTTTACGTAGATTCGACCGAATAAGTTAGTGCGAATACGAATCTTGTCAGATATTCGGCGAATAAAAATTTGAATGATTCGCTCATCTCTAGCCACCACTATGTTTGACAGTGGGGATGGTGTGTTCAGGGTGATGAGCTGTGTTGCTTTTACGCCAAACATATCGTTTTGCATTGTTTCCAAAAAGTTCAGTTTTGGTTTCATCTGACCAGAGCACCTTCTTCCACATGTTTGGTGTGCCTCCCAGGTGGCTTGTGGCAAACTGTAAACGAGACTTTTTATGGATATCTTTGAGAAATGGCTTTCTTCTTGCCACTCTTCCATAAAGGCCACATTTGTGAAGTGTTCGACTGATTGTTGTCCTGTGGACAGACTCTCTCACTCAGCTGTAGATCTCTGCAGTTCATCCAGAGTGATCATGGGCCTCTTGGCTGCATCTCTGATCAGTCTTCTCCTTGTTTGAGATGAAGGTTTAGAGGGATGGCCGGGTCTTGGTAGATTTGCAGCGGTCTGATACTCCTTCCATTTCAATCTGATCGCTTGCACAGGGCTCCTTGGGATGTTTAACCCCTTAAGGACCCAGCCATTTTTCACCTTAAGGACCAGGCCATTTTTGGCAAATCTGACATTTATCACTGGTGATAACTTTAGAACGCTTTTACTTATCCAGGCCATTCTGAGATTGTTTTCTCGTCACATATTGTACTTCATGACAGTGGTAAATTTGAGTCAAAATATTTCATTCTTATTTATAAAAAAATACCAAATTTACCAAAAATTTAGAAAAATTTGCAAATTTCCAAATGTCAATTTCTCTACTTTTAAAATACATAGTAATGCCTCCAAAAATAGTTATGACTTTACATTCCCCATGTGTCTACTTCAGGTTTGGATCACTTTGAAAATTACATTTTATTTTTTTGGGACGTTAGAAGGCTTAGAAATTTAGAAGCAAATCTTGAAATTTTTCACAAAATTTCCAAAACTCACTTTTTAAGGACCAGTTCAGGTTTGAAGTCACTTTGTGAGGCTTCCATCATAGAAACCACCCAAAAATGACCCCATTTTAGAAACTACACCCCTCAAGGTATTCAAAACTGATTTTACAAACGTTTTTAACCCTTTAGGTGTTCCACAAGAATTAAAGGAAAATGTAGCCAAAATTTCCGAATTTCTATTTATCTTCATCAGTCATTTAGGACAACATTGGATCATTCAGAGATCCTTAATGAACTTCTGGAGTGAGTTTTCTGAACTGAAAGTAAATGGGCTGAATAATTTTGCACTCCCAACTTTTCAGTTTTATTATTACAAAAAAGTTTAAATGATCCAATAAATTTCGTTCCACTTCACAATTGTGACCCACTTGTTTTTGATTCTTCACCAACAATTTAAAATGCTATATCTTTTTGTTTGAAGCCTGAAATGTGGCAAAAGGTTGAAAAGTTCCAGGGGGCCGAATACTTTCGCAAGGCACTGTATGTAGCTATATGTAATGACACATTCTGAGTAAGATTCATTTATAGAAATGGTATACTTTTGACACCATTGTATAACATGAATTATTGAGATGTGTGCAAGAGTATATTAGTCAAATCATTTTCTGTATTGATACATACAAATGTTCTGCTTTTCTCTTGTGAACTCAAGAACTGAAGGTTTTTAGCTTACTAAAACATCCTCTGTATTAAAGGGAGCCAGTCACCTAATTTTCACCACTGTCCCGTAGAAAATTACAGGCACATCTCAAGCATACCTTTGTGCACTTTGTTCCTTTATTCCATGTCCAGGAAAAGCACTTTTATTCTGCAGGAAAACAGCTCCCAAGTGCCCAGCTGAAAGTGAAAGTAAAAACAGCTTTCATTCCTGACTCAATTTCTAATGGCTATATCTTCTGATATAGTGGATATAATGCTGTGGTTCTGGTATAGCTTGAAAGGGTGGAATGCTAGCTTTCAAACAAGGTCATGTCTAGCTGTTACCAATCCCAAGATATGAGCAGCTAAATCAGCCCTCTCCTGGTTTGCTTTGGGCAATTAGGAGCTGTTTTCCAGCAGAATAAAAGTGCTTTTCCTGGAACAAATTGAACAAATTGCACACAGATATGTCTGGGATGTGTCTGCAATCTTCTATTGGGTAGTGCTGTTAGATATATTGGTGAAAAACAGGTGACAGACTCCCTTTAAAGTGGTTGTCCAGAAATAAAAAAAATGTCTGCCTTCTTCCAAAAACAGCACCACACCTGTCAACAGGATATGCATGGTATTGTAGCTCAGCACCTTTTCCATCAGTGGAGCTGAGCAGTAATACCAGACACAACCTATGGACAGGTGTGATAGTGTTTCTGGAAGAAAGCAGCCATGTTTTTTTAAATCTTGGAAACCTCTTTAATAAAAAGACAATTTTAAAGGTAGCACAGAAGGAAGTATTGCAGTAAACAACAGGTATTCTGTTTGGTGACATCTACCACCTATCAGAATTAAAGGGGTTGTCCATAATTTATATATTGATGATCTATCCTCATGATAGGCCATCAATATTAAAATCCTGTAATATCCCTTTAATTCATGGAGCCATATGTAGATATTTATGTTGTAGTGAAGTCACAAAAGGAGGAAACCAACTGACCTTCAACAAGTTCCATAGAAATAACAAAAATAAACTGATAATATGTGATAATCTTAGTGGTTAGTTTTAGGTGTTTGGAAGTAGATAATACAGTTAGTAGCCATCATAAGGAGATTGGCTGCTTT
>ONZH01027076.1:0-22740 GCA_900303285.1 Rhinella marina
CGTCAGTACCTTCAGCTTCTAGTAAGTGTAAACATATTTAATTTATTTTTAATCCAGGCTACGTGGGAGTGCAGCTGCAGTGATATAAGAGCACTAGTTGTTAGGAATGGGATCCATCCCAAAACTATTCAGATGTAGCAACATCAGAAGCTACAACTCTTCATTAGAGTTGAATGTAATGCCATTATTTAATGATTTTTGACAGCTGCTGCACCACAGCTGCCAGAGAGGAGCCCACCTACCCCTCCAACACCACCACCCCAACTTCCAGAGGTAGAAGGTAGGTAAAATAAAAAGTGTAATGGGTGGACCTTCTGTCTTCAAAATATAAGCTAAATTTATGTTTTTTCTTTTGTTGCTCCAACCGTCAGGGAGGAGTTTTCCCCAGACTCATGGGAAGACCACCCATTATGGGTGTCCAGTAAGTACAAAGCCCTAATTAACAGAAGTTTAATATTTTCAAGAACTAGAATCATGCCACCCAACACGTTATTGATAACTAGACTGTGTACACATTATGTTCTCCAAGTGGTTAGTGAAGCAGACATGTTATCACAATAATTGTAAAATCAAGGTAGTGAAAGAAGTACAAACTTGTGTTACCCCAAAAATATTTAACAAAAATGTGTCATACATCACATAATATTAATACAGCAACCAATTGTGCAAGTTCTCCCACTTAAAAAGATGAGAAAGTCCTGTAATTTACATCATAGGTAACCCTCAAGTATGAGAGACAAAATGAGAAAACAATCCAGAAAAATAACAGTCTGATTTTTAAAGAATTTATTTGCAAATTATGGTGGAAAATAAGTATTTGGTCAATAACAAAAGTTCATCTCAATACTTTGTTATATATCCTTTGTTGGCAATGACAGAGGTCAAACGTTTTCTGTAAGTCTTCACAAGGTTGGCACACACTGTTGCTGGTATGTTGGCCCATTCCTCCATGCAGATGTCCTCTAGAGCAGTGATGTTTTGGGGCTGTCGCTGGGCAACACGGACTTTCAACTCCCTCCAAAGGTTTTCTAAGGAGCTGAGATCTGGAGACTGGCTAGACCACTCCAGGACCTTAAAATGCTTCTTACGAAGCAACTCCTTCGTTGCCCTGGCGGTGTGCTTTGGATTATTGTCATGCTGAAAGACCCAGCCACGTTTCATCTTCAATGCCCTTGCTGATGGAAGGAGGTTTGCACTCAAAATCTCACGATACATGGCCCCATTCATTCTTTCATGTACAAGGATCAGTCGTCCTGCTCCCTTTGCAGAGAAACAGCCCCAAAGCATGATGTTGCCACCCCTATGCTTCACAGTAGTTATGGTGTTCTTTGGATGCAACTCAGCATTTACTCTCCTCCAAACACGACGAGTTGTGTTTCTACCAAACAGTTCTACTTTGGTTTCATCTGACCATATGACATTCTCCCAATACTCTTCTGGAACATCCAAATGCTCTCTAGCAAACTTCAGACGGGCCCAGATATGTACTGGCTTAAGCAGTGGGACACGTTTGGCACTGCAAGATCTGAGTCCCTGGCGGCGTAGTGTGTTACTGACGGTAGCCTTTGTTACGTTGGTCCCAGTTTTCTGCAGATCATTCACTAGGTCCCCCCGTGTGGTTCTGGGAATTTTGCTCACAGTTCTTGTGATCATTTTGACCCCACGGGGTGAGATCTCGTGTGGAGCCCCTGATCGAGGGAGATTATCAGTGGTCTTGTATGTCTTCCATTTTCTAATTATTGCTCCCACAGTTGATTTCTTCACACCAAGCTGCTTGCCTATTGCAGATTCAGTCTTCCCAGCCTGGTGCAGGTCTACAATTTTGTTTCTGGTGTCCTTCGACCGCTCTTTGGTCTTCACCATAGTGAAGTTTGGAGTGTGACTGTTTGAGGTTGTGGACAGGTGTCTTTTATACTGATAACAAGTAACAGGTGCCATTACTACAGGTAATGAGTGGAGGACAGAGGAGCCTCTTAAAGAAGAAGTTACAGGTCTGTGAGAGCCAGAAATCTTGCTTGTTTGTAGGTGACCAAATACTTATTTTCCACCATAATGTGCAAATAAATTCTTTAAAAATCAGACAATGTGATTTTCTGGATTTGTTTTCTCATTTTGTCTCTCATAGTTGAGGTCTACCTATGATGTCAATTACAGGCCTCTCTCATCTTTTTAAGTGGGAGAACTTGCACAATTGGTGGCTGACTAAATACTTTTTTTCCCCCACTGTAGATCCAAAGATCTGCCCAAATTACTTGGCTACATCAAGCTGGTTACTCAAGGGTAGTGGACTAGTGTCTATTCTGCTGCATGTCAGGACTCGTGTCCATGATCTCTCCCTATCACAGCTCAGGACAGGTGGCAGTTGAAGATTTAAACTGAGTATGTGTGGCCTTCTCAGTGAGCAGTTCAAAGAAATAAGAAAAAAAGGCTCAATAAAGATACATTTCACTGAGTGAGATATATTTAGCAATTGCTAAAGTATTCTGATCCAGGTGCTGGTTTGAAAGTTTAGAAAGTTTATTTTTCGTGGGACAACCCCTTTAACTCGATCATACTAATTATATTACTGTTTCTACCCCTACAGATATCCCAACTGACTTTGAGGTGGAGGCAGCCTTACAGCGTTTTGACACAAGGCTCCATGCCGCCTCCCGGCTTATTCGCAGCCTGCAGCTGGAGCTCCGAGAGCTGCAAGCAATGATGGCCAGACGTCGGCAAAGCCCAGCGTTATTTTTTTTTCTTTTGTTTTTTTTATTTATTATTTGTTCTAAGTTATTATTATTATTATTTATTACTAAAATAATTCTTATAAAACCTGAGTTTGGATTGTTTTTTTAAAACCTTTAACTCCTTCCCGACATAAGGCCGAAGCCTCCAAAAATTGACCAAAGGCCGGTTCCCGGATTACAGTCAGAGAAATACAGAGTGGCTTGGCTTGTTTGGACAACAGGCCTGTAAACATTCTCCCTTGTAGTAAAGAGAGGCAGAGAACATTATATATGGGCTTTTCATGGGTGGCACTGGCAGTAGTAGTAGGGGACGGGGTACATCAGCAGAGAGTGAATAGTATATACAACAAACTGCGGTAGAGTATAACAATTGCTGCTAATGTTGAAATGGGAGGCGGAGGTAGACAACAGTGTTACAATTTTATTTTTTAATAACATTTTTTATGTTTTCATTTTTTTTTTTTTTAGGAAAGGCTCCAAAACAAATTTCTGAATAGTAAATACAACTAAGAAACTACGATGGAGTATAACAATGGCTGCTAGCCTGCTAAGATCTAATGTTGAAATGGGAGGCGGTGGTAGACAACAGTGTTTGAATTTTAATATATTTATTTAAGGAAAGGCTACAGTCAAGTGATCTAATCATCTGCCTCAGCAAGAAGAGTGTGAAAATTGGAGCAAATCCAGGCTTCATTCATTTTTATGAAGGTGTTTTTTTGGACACTGCCAGGAGACAGGTTGGTCCGCTTTGGTGTCACCACCCTCCCAGCGGCGCTAAAAACCCTCTCCAACATGACACTTGAGGCTGGGCAGGAAAGAAGCTCTAGTGCATAGTGGGCAATTTCAGGCCACTGTTGGATTATGAACGCCCAGAAGTCCAGGGGGTCCGAGAACAGGCTTTGCAAGCCATACTGCAGGTAAGCCTGAACCTGCTCGTTGAGGCGGGTGGACTGGGCCTGCTCACTTGGCTACACCTGTTGGGAGGCTGAAAAAAAAATGCTCCATCATAGTCATGAGGCTTTACTGGCTGCTGCTGGTTGTGGCAGGAGGTGGGTGACTCTGCCGGGCCTCCCTTTCAGAGATGCTGGCAGCAGGCTGGGGCTGGCTGAAAGCTGTGGCTAGGTTAGTACATAGCTTCTCCCGGTATGAAGCTAATTTCTCCTCCCTTTCCTGGGGAGGAAAACAATCCCTCATGTTGGAGTGATCCGGCAGGTCCAGAAGCATTGCAAACCAGTATTCATCAGTCTGCCTTATTTTTATGATACGCCTGTCAATGCGTAAGCATGTGAGCATACAGCTCGCCATCCTGGCCAGTGTACCCGAGGAGCCAGTTCTTTCCTTCTCAGCCTCCCTCTGAGACAATTGAGTGTCCCTGAAGGTGTCCTCCTCCTGCTCCTCCAACTGCGTCTCCTCCTCCTGGGCATCATCAAACTCCTCCTCCTCCCCCTCCTCTAGCTGAAGCTCCTCATCCTCCTGCACCTCCATGGAACTTTGTCGTTGGGGCTCCCCAACAGTCACAGCAGGGTGCGCAGAGAGATGTGCAGGGTAACCTTCCCCCTTCACCCCCAGATGCATGAGCGACAGTGTCTTTTCAAAGACAAATATTTTTGACACAATGTCGTTCAGACCGCAGCTGTCCTTGCTGACCAATTTAGAGGCTTCTTCAGGGCTTCAGCACACTGCAGGCATCTCAGACCAACCTCCACTGATGGAAATCTAAGCAACACCTGCTCCCTACGGTCGACGGATGCTTCTGGATAAAGTCATCCACTGCTCTCCGCTGCTCGATTTGCCGCTGCAACATGTGAAGCGTGGAATTCCATCAAGTTGGCACGTCACCCATTAACCGGTGTGGCGGAAGACTGTTTTGCCGCTGCAAGTCTAGAAGAGCGTTGCGGGACACATAACATTGACTCAAATGAGTGCAAAGCTTACGTGACTTTGCCAGCACTGTGCGCAGGCCATTGAATGTTTTCTGAAATCTCTGAACCACTAGATTGACTACATGTGCAATACAGGGAGCATGCATGAATTGCCCCAGGTTCAGCGCTGCCACTATATTTGTCCTGTTGTCACTCATGACCTTGCCCACTTCCAGCTGGCGGGGAGACAGCCAGCGTGCTATTTGCTGCTTGATGTGATGCAGCAAGTGCTGGCCTGTTTGGCTGGTGTTGCCAAGACAAATCATGTCCAACACAGCATGGCAGCGTTTAACCTGGCACATGTGATAGAAAGGAGGAGGGTCAACTCTGTGCCCTGATGCTGCTGCAGGTGGACTGCCCATGGAAGCGGGAGCGGATAAATGTGTGGTGGTCTGCAATCCTGGATGGAAACTGCGAGGAGGTGCCAAAAAGCAACTGGCCCTGTTGCTGGAGTGCTGCCTCGCTGCCACTAAAAACATTCAGCCAGTGGGCCGTAAAGGACATGTATTGCCCCTGGCCATACGCACTGCTCCAGGTGTCGACCGTGACGTGCACAGTGCTGCAGAGGGACAGCTGCAGGGAGCGTCCTATGTTGTCTGCCACGTGCGAGTAAAGGATGGGGATGGTTTTATGAGAAAAGTAATGGCGGCTAGGGATCTGCCAGCGCGGCTGAGCGCAAGCCATCATCTCCCTAAAAGCAGTACAGTCCACTTAATTGTACGGCAGAGACTGCAGAGCCAGCAACTTGGCCAGGTGGAAATTAAGTTTGTGCACTCTGGGATTGCTGGTTGCGTTAACTTGCTTGCTGGCCACGCACTCGATGATGGACGGCAGACGAGTAGGAGGTGGTGGAGAAACGCACACGGTAGCTGAGGAGAACGTGTATGTACTAGTAATCCACCTTGGTTAGACAAATGCATGGCATGACGCCGCTTCAGATGGTTCCACAGAGCAGTGGTCCCTACATTTGAGGCTTTCCCATGGCTCAATTTCTGCTTGCAGAAATTAAATGTGGCCGTGCTGATGTCCCCTGGCAGAGTGTTGAAATACTTCCACACCTGATGTTCGGCCGCAAGAGGTGGCCAAGCTTGGCATAGCCCTTGCACGCTTGGACCCTGATACTCCCACCCTATTTGGAGTCACAGTAGTTCCCAAGGCAGGCCTGGGCCTAGCTCGCCTCTGCCCTCTGTTGATGCCACTACCACAGCCCTCCTCCACGGAGATCAAATCCTTAGTGGAGAAAAAATAAGATAATTTTTTTGTTCATCTGATGTGAGGTCTGATAAAAATATATCTGACCTAAAATATGATCCTCAACACAAATCAGACTCCCAGTGTCAGACCCTCAATGCTGAGATCTCCTCCCATACTCAGATTAGATCCCCCCATGCTCAGACCAGATCCCCTTAATCAGATCAGACCCCTATGCTCAGATCAGGGCCCCTCATGCTGAGATCTGAACCTCCTATTCAGATCTGCTTCCCCCATACTCAGATTAGAAACCCTATGCTCAGATCACACACCCCACGCTAAGATTAGACCCCCACCCCATGCTCAGATCCCCCATGTTAAGATTAGACCCCCACCCCATGCGCAGATCAGAAGCCCATGCCTAGATCAGACCCTAATTCTCTGTTCTATAATTTAGAAAAATCTTCTACCTCCCCTGATTGGGCACCTGCTACACGCTTTCCAATGTGACCTGATGCGCAAAATGCCAGGTGATATCGCGCGTCTCCACATACTAAGTTCTGACACTGTGCGCATCAGGATGTAGTGAAGAGTGAGCTGGAGCTGCAGAGTAGCAACATTCTCAATCAGGAAAAGAGATCTGAACATGGGTTGGAGAGTAAGCTGGTCTAACTGCTTCCTGCCTCCACCAAAAGAGCCACACTTGAAAAGGCAAAGAGCCGCATGTGGCTCAAGAGCCACAGGTTGGCCACCTATGTAATAGTTAATCAGCCTGTTAATTGGGTTGGTGAGACCTACCTATTTTTGTGGTGAAAAAACTTGCCACCGTCAAAAGGAAGTATAATTGTTAATCACTCTGTTAAGTGGGTTGTTGAGACATACCAATTTTGTTTTTGTGCAAAACACCTCTTTTGCATCCGTGACACGGATATACAATTATTTGTGTTGGTGGTGGTGGAGCTCCTGCTGCAGGGACAGGACGTGGCTGATCTGTGCCAGGTACGTGCCCAAATGAAACACCTTCACCTGGTGCATGCGGGCGACATTTTGTAGGCATGAATACCGCTCTAAGAATGGTGAGGCCAGAACAAGTAGAGGCAGTAGTAGGATGGCTGAGAGTGCCTCTAGTTCCTTCACATTGTCTTCCACCTGTTCCACTGCTAAAACTACAAAGTTGGTATTGGCAGCCCACAGGCATCCATCTTCCACCTCAAACCCTTGCACATCAGCCAAGCAGTCTGAGCCCCAAGTCATGCAGCAGTCACTTATGCTTTTTGAAGACTCTACTGGTGGGGTTTTCATTGGCCATCTACCTTGCTCTGCCCAGAAGTGACAGAGATTGAGTGCAATAATGCCCAACCACTTATGTTTGAGGATGAGGACGTGAAAGAACCACCTCAGCACGTCTCTGATGACGATGACGAAACACAGGTGTCAACTGTTGGGGCTTTCTGCAGTGTGCAGATCAACCAGGAGGGCAGGGATGAGGAGTATTTGGAAGATGATGTGGAGGATGATGAGGTCCTAGACCTCACATGGCATCCAGGTCGTTTGAATGATGCATGCAGTTTGGAGGAAGAGGTGGTGATCACACAGTGCCAACAAAACAGCAAAAGATGGAGCAGGGTGCAAAAGCAGAGTGGCTGTCCCCCAGTGGGTATGCCTGCTACTGCCCAACAAACCAAGAGACATAGCACACCAAAGCCAGCGCAAAGGAGTTCGCTGACATGGCAGTTCATCAGGCAGTGTGCTGACAATAGGACATGGGTGGTTTGCACACTGTGCATTCAGAGCATGCAGGCACAAATGTTCTAAACCTGAGCACCACCTGCATGATCCAGCATTTAACCGCAAAGCACGAACTGCAGTGGAGAAGACACCTCAAGAACCACAAAAGATCAGATGCTCCTCCTGCTCCCTCTTCTGCTGCGGTCTCGGCCTCTTCCTCCCACTTTGGAGCGACAGTGGCACTTGCCACCCTGGAACAGAAGATGTGGCAGTAAAACCACCACCTTCACCACCGTCACCAAGCATCTTCACACTGTCCATCCCTCAAACACTAGAGACAAAGTACCCCCCCCCACTCACCCGCAAACCCTGGCTCTAAATACCAGCATTTCAAAATTGCTGGCTATTGAAATGCTGCCATTCTGTCTGGTGGAGACTGAGAGTTTTAAAAATGTTATGACGGCAGCTGTCCCACGGTGTGTGGTTCCCAGCCTCTACTACTTTTCCAGGCGGGCCATCCCTGCCCTGCATGAACAAGTGGCAGAAAAAAATCAGGTGAGCACTGCGCACCACCATCAGTGGCAATGTCCACATAACCACTGATACGTGGACCAGTAAGTACGAGCAGGACGTTATATCTCCCTAACTGCCCACCGGGTAAATGTAGTGGCGGCTGGGCCTGAGACGGACAGCTGTTTGGCGCATGACCTACCGCCACTGAACATTGCTGGATGTTTCTCAGTGCCTCCTGTTGCCTCCTCTTCTTACATTGCTTCCTTCTCTAGCACCTCCTCATCATACCAGTTCAACACCTGCACCGCCAACTTCAGCACAGCAGGCTGTTCTGAAACTCATATATTTCGGGGAAAGACCCACACCGCGCAGAAGCTATGGTCGGGAATGATTAGTGGTTGGTGCCGCTGAGCCTCAAGCCCGGCCTGGTGGTGTGCGACAACAGCCAAAATCTCGTAGCAGCTCTGGGCCTAGCTGGTTTGATGTACATCCCATGTCTAGCGCATATGCTGAACTTTGTGGTGCAGAGGTTCCTGAAGAATTACTCAGATATGTCAGAACTGCTACAGAAAATGAGGGCTGTCTGTGCGCGCTTTCAGCGTTCTCATACTGCTGCTGCTCGCCTATGTGGTTTGCAGCGTAACTTCGGCCTTACAACTCACCACCTCATATGTGATGTACCCACAAAATGGAACTCCACCTTGCACATGCTGGAGAGACTGTGCGAGTAGCAGCAGGTGATAGTGGAGTTTCAGCTGCAGCACGCATGGGTGAGTCGCTCTGCGGAACAGCGCCATTTTACCACCAATGATTGGGCCTCCATGCGGGACGTGTGTGTGGCATGTTGCGCTGCTTTGAGTACTGCACCAACATGGGCAGCGGTGATAACGCTGTCATCAGCCTTACTATTCCACTTCCATGTCTCTTTGAAAAAGCGCTTCAGGGACTGATGGATGAGGATGTGGCAGAGAAGGAAGAGGAGGGGGAACAGGGATCATTCCCACGGTTATCAGGCCAGTCATCCACAGGTGGCTCAGAGGGTGGATTCCTGCACCAACAGCAGGCAGGTACCCAACTGTCCAGCCAGGGCACAGTTTTGAGGATGAGGAAGATGATGATGAGGAGGAGGAGGAGGAGGAGTAGGAGTATCCCCGTTCACAGCAGGGTGGCACCCAGATCAGCTCACAGGCATCACTGGAGGATGGCTGGGGGGATACAGAGGACACAGATGATACACCTACCATCAAGGTCCTTCCTATTCTGGGTAGAGGCTTCTTCAAGGTTCCATTACAGTAAGCATAGTGGGGTCAAAATGACCAGCTCCTCCTGGCACAGATAAATAGCAGTATATAATATGCATTACTGTACTATACTGCAGAGAGGTGCTACTAGACAGGCATGCACTTACAGGATATAATACAGGTTTTAGCAATGAAATGCAGTGTCTGTGGCATTGCATGTTGAATCTTGTTTCAGGTTAAGGTGACCCAGAAAAGATCATTTAATATTGCAAATGTTGTAAACTGAGGCCATTGCAACATATAGAACTTCTGTTAGAGATGAGAAAAATCTAATTTCTTACAAATTTCCCAAAAGGTTTCTAATTTCATGAAACATTTGTGATTTGACCTGCATTAATTGCTCAAACTGTTAGCCACCATGTTACAGAACAGAAGACATATAAGAAGACATCTGTCACCAAAGAGGCATCATTTTGGGTTCATTTTTTAATTAAGAAAATAATTTGATGTGTATACATTGTGTTTTTAAGGAGGCTGATTGTTACCACCTGCCACATCTCGTTTACCTATAGCCATATATGTTGCTGTGACTTTCACATTACTTATGCTGTCTTTGCATTAAAGGGAACTTGTCACCTAAAACATGCCTTCCAAGCCACCCATATTATATTAAAGTTGTCAGCAGTATGTTTCTAAAGATGTTCTTCTTTGTCCGATCAGCTGCGCTAAAATCTTGAAAAATAAACTTTAATTCCTTCAGGCGCTATGTAACAGCGGAGCTTGAAGTCAAGGGGGCAGCGGCCTCCTCGCTTCAAGTCAGGATAACCGCGCCCCCTTCGCCTCTGACTGACAGCATCTCGTTTCCTATTCCTGCGCATTGCAATGCTCGTGGGAATAGAGGCGTCGGGCGCATGCGCAAGCCTTGAGCCGGCTTTGCAGAACAACCAAAAGCTATTGGCTGTCAATCAGAGGCAAAGGGGGCGCAGTTATCCTGACTTGAAGCGAGGAGGCTGCTGCCCCCTTGACTTCAAGCTCCGCTGTTACATAGCGCCTGAAGGAATTAAAGTTTATTTTTCAAGATTTTAGCGCAGCTGATCGGACGAAGAAGAACATCTTTAGAAACATACTGCTGACAACTTTAAGGTAATATGGGTGACTTGGAAGGTGTGTTTTAGGTGACAGGTTCCCTTTAACAAGCTTTCAAGGGAGTCTGTCAGCAGGATATTGGGTATAGAGATAATTACATCTCTATACCGGCCTTACTGCTGTGATTGTAAATATGTAAGTGTAATTGTTATTAGGGCAGTAGTTTAAATAAAAAAGTGTTTTTATTAACATGTGAAATACCTGGATAAGGAGCCCAAGGGGAGGTCCTGTGAGCCGTTGGAACCCGGGCACGGCGCAGATTTCGGAGCCCAGCACCGCCCTCCAGCTAATTATGCACGCCCCTTCAGCGCTGTCTTCTCCCCTGGCTGCGGCGCATCTCACGCATGCGCCGTGCATACGAGAGTCTGTGCCGCAGCCGGAGGAGAAGACAGCGCTGAAGGGGCATGCATAATTAGCTGGAGGGCGGTGCTGGGCTCCGAAATCTGCGGCGTGCCCGGGCTCCAACGGCTCGCAGGACCTCCCCTTGGGCTCTTTATCCAGGTATTTCACATGTTAATAAAAACGCTTTTTTATGTAAACTACTGCCCTAATAACAATTACACTTACATATCTACAATCACAGCAGTAAGGCCGGTATAGAGATGTAATTATCTCTATACCCAATATCCTGCTGACAGAATCCCTTTAAAAGGGTTAGATACAGTCCTTGGAGAGCTCAGCCTATCATGCATGTATTTTCATGGCAACTGGGGTCTTTTCAATTTGGGTTGAATTTATTTGGACCAATGTGAATTCTATTCGCCCAAATTGGACCTGTTACGATATTTGGAAATTTGCTTATCTCTAACTACTGTAATTTAATTACAATAGCTAATATTTTTGAATAACTGTTTTACTTTTTTTTTGTAGAACAGTTAAATTTCAACAAAGTGATTATTCTGCATAACCATAGAAAACTCTGCAAGGAAATGCTAAAATATGACAGATTTGCTTTTAAGACATGAGAAAAGAATTCTTTCATACCTAGCAGAAAAGTTTTTCTGTGTCATTTAGATTAGATAATTTAAAGATGACATCATGGTGTATCTGAAACGTTATTCAGTGTCCATAGCAGCTGTATAATAGACTTGTCTTTTGGGTGCTTGTACACAAAGCTCCGTAGTTCTGTCTGTATTTTACAAAATAGATTGTTGAAACCCAAAAGTGAATGCAAATGAGAAACATTAAAAGTACTTGTTGTTTAGGGCCATACAAGGTTCTTGCTTGGTTCACTTAAGGCTTCTTGAAGTTGTTTCATACAGGCACAATACCAACAAGCAGTTGAACAGAAGGATCTTTCTATGAGACCTTTCCAATGTATTATATACACAGCATTTAAATAGCTGAATGTTCAGCGCAAAACAAATTGCTTGTCAGCAGCTTTGTGTAATTTGTTAATCTGGCACACTTGCCTAGAGCGGAACATTCATGAAGTTCTTTATTCTTAAATTCACTGATATAAAGCAACAAATAGTCAACTACAGCAAATAAATTAACCCTTATTAACTTATTACAGTATATGTGAAAAGCATTACATATATATGTAGAGCAAATCTGAGCATATACACTGTATTAAAACAGAAAAAAATGTTTTCGCTCATACCAACTGTGTGATGGTTATATGACAGAATAACATGTTATCACTGCAGTGAGGTAAACCAACACTAGCAGTGGACCAGTCAGTCATCAGCGAAGGAGTAGTAGGAGGTTTGATTGATAGGTAAGTTGTTTAGCTTCAACACACATGCAGTTTATATAAAAAACAATGTTTACAGGATGGGAGAACTTTTATTTACTTCTGTTAAGTCAGATCCAAAGTTTTATGGGGTATAATTAGAGGAAATTTTTACTATTAATCTTTTGGACATAAAGTGCCTTGCAAAAGTATTCGGCCCCCTGGAACTTTTCAACCTTTTGCCACATTTCAGGCTTCAAACAAACGATTTTTATTGGATAAACATTTTTTGTAATAATAAAACTGAAAAGTTGGGCGTGCAAAATTATTCGGCCCATTTACTTTCAGTTCAGAAAACTCTCTCCAGAAGTTCATTGAGGATCTCTGAATGATCCAATGTTGTCCTAAATGACTGATGAAGATAAATAGAATCCACCTGTGTGTAATCAAGTCTCTGTATAAATGCACCTGCTCTGTGATAGTCTCAGGGTTCTGTTTAAAGCACAGAGAGCATCATGAAGACCAAGGAACACATCAGGCAGGTCCGTGATACTGTTAGGGTCTACCAAGACCCGGCTTTCCCTCTAAACTTTCATCTCAAACAAGAAGAAGACTGATCAGAGATGCAGCCAAGAGGCCAATGATCACTCTGGATGAACTGCAGAGACCTACAGCTGAGGTGGGAGAGTCTGTCCATAGGACAACAATCAGTCGAAAACTTCACAAATCTGGTCTTTATGGAAGAGTGGCAAGAAGAAAGCCATTTCTCAAAGATATCCATAAACAGTCTCGTTTACAGTTTGCCACAAGCCACCTGGGAGACACACCAAACATGTGGAAGAAGGTGCTCTGGTCAGATCAAACCAAAATAGAACTTTTTGGAAACAATGCAAAATGATGTTTGGCATAAAAGCAACACAGCTCATCACCCTGAACACACCATGCCCACTGTCAAACATGGTGGTGACAGCATCATGGTTTGGGCCTGATTTTCATCAGCAGGGACAGGGCAGATGGTTAAAATTGATGGGAAGATGGATGGAGCCAAATACAGGACCATTCTGGATGAAAACCTGTTGGAGTCTGCAAAAAAACCTGAGACTAGGACGGAGATTTATCTTCCAACAAGACAATGATCCCAAACATAAAGCAAAATCTACAATGGAATGGTTCAAATATAAAAGTATCCAGGTCTTAGAATGGCCAAGTCAAAGTCCAGACCTGAATCCAATTGAGAATATGGGGAAAGAGCGGAAAACTGCTGTTCACAAACGCTCTCCATCCAACCTCAAAGAGCTCGAGCTGTTTTGCAAGGAAGAATAGGCAAGAATTTCAGTCTCTAGATGTGCAAAACTGATACATACCCCAAGCGGCTTGCAGCTGTAATCGCAGCAAAAGGTGGCGCAACAATGTATTAATGCAAGGGGGCCGAATAATTTTGCACGCCCCACTTTAAAGTTTTATTATTACAAAAAAAGTTTAAATGATCCAATAAATTTCGTTCCACTTCACAATTGTGACCCACTTGTTGATTCGTCAACAAAAATTTAAAATGTTATATCTTTTTGTTTGAAGCCTGAAATGTGGCAAAAGGTTGAAAAGTTCCAGGGGGCCGAATACTTTCGCAAGGCACTGTATAACCTGATGAATAGCCAAAATAGCGTGGTACCGCCTTAGCCAGAAAAATCTATGTGATATTAAATATTAAAAAGTATATTAGTATTATAGCAGTATATAAAGTATTATAGCAGTGATACCTTTATTGGCTAACCAAAAAAAATGTAAAAAAAATCTGTTTGCAAGCTTTCAGAGCACAAAGGCTCCTTCGTCAGGCAGTATACTTCTATACAGGGACGCACCATCAACGAGGCGATGTGAGGCGTTGGCCTCAGGTGGCACCATCTAGTGGCAGGCAGGGGGCGGCAATGTGCAGGATTACTTTTACACACTGACAACCACCTGGTTCTCTGGGCTTTGAAATCGCTCCTCCAACTACATCCTCCACTCCATCCATGGCTGCAGTGTCCTTTAGGCCTCATGCACATGACCATATGAAAAAACGGATCCGCAAAAACGGATCCGCAGAAAATACAGATGACATCCTTGTGCAGTCTGTATTTTGCAGAACGGAACAGCTGGCCCCTAATAGAACAGTACTATCCTTGTCCGTAATGCAGACAATAATAGGACATGTTCTATCTTTTTGTGGAATGGAAATACAGACATACGGAAATGGAATGCACACGGAGTACCTTCCGTTTTTTTTGTGGACCCATTGAAATGAATGGTTCCGCATACGGTCCGCAAAAAAACGGAACGGACACGGAAAGAAAATACTTTCGTGTGCATGAGCCCTAAGTCTGCTGACTTCTGTAGCAGGCAGCCAATGAGCAGCAGTGCAGGTGGTGACGTCTTATCATGCTGCCAGCCCTGCGGTCCTACACACAGCACCCTGAAGACATCATAAGAAGACTCCGTCTCCCAGCCTGCTCCTGATCAGGGGAGCCAGTAAGAACTGCTGGTCAGTGACCCCCCTCCCCTTAGCTAGCCCTGTTAACCCTTGCTCTCTTATTTACACAGCTGCTGGTGTAAATGATGTTGCTGTGTAGTCAGGCCATGCAGTGCTTAGATCTGGAGGAGTACAGGGTACCCAGTCCTGCCTTGTGTCCACCCCTCTAGCTGCAGGATTTCTTTTCCATGCACTGAGTGCATATGTGATGTTTACATGTATTTAATAACCTGTGTGATCTGTACTATGTGCCTGTATGTAATAACCTGTGTGATGTTTACATGTATGTAATAACCTGTGTGAAGTGCAGTATGTGCCTGTATGTAATAACATGTGTGATGTGTCGTATGTGTCTATATGTTATAGCAGTGATTTTCAACCAGTGTGCCTCCAGCTGTTGCAAAACTACAACTCCCACCATGCCCTTCTGTAGGCTGATAGCTGTAGGCTGCCTGGGCATGATGGGAGTTGTAGTTTTGCAACAGCTGGAGGCACACTGGTTGAAAATCACTGTGTTATAGTGTCTAGGTTTGTATATATACACATTTCTGCAAGGATTTTATACATGCAGGACATATTTGTGTAACTGCCATTTTTTTGTTAAATGTGCAGGGCAATCGATAAAGCATGTTCAAAAAATTTTATTTGTTGATTTTGGATTTTTTTAAATAAAAAATTGACCCTGAAGTTGTCTTTTGGTAGAGAGTTTTGCCCATCCTTACTGTTCAGCACAGTACTGAATAGTGAAGACTTGCCTCGCTCACTAAGCTGCCGTCCTCACTGCCTCTCTTATATGGTCGCTAAAGCTGGCCATGAATACTATATATATATAGTACCCTGTCTGAGGCAGTGAGGATGGCAGCTCAGTGAGTGAGTGGCACGTCTTTGCTACTGAAGCACTGCACTGAACAGTGAAGACTGGCAGCTCACTGTGTGACGGGTCTCAGATGTCAAGATAATGCCTTCTCCATTATACACATTATAAGGGGCTATTTTTTGTACTGGTGCATATTATAAGGAGAATTATTACTACTGGGGAACTATGGGAAACATAATTACTAGTATGGGCACAATGGGGGCATTATTACTATTGGGGTCATTTTAACACTAAGTGCACTCTGATTACTGTATTACTGTAGGGGCACCCTAGCACAATTATTTTGGGGGACATTATGTTTACAAATAGTGTCAGGGACACTATTTACTGGGTGCAGTTATTTTTTAGGGCAAATAATCTTTGTGGTACTAGTATTTTCAGGGGTACTGTTTCTGCAGTATAGTATTGGGGAGCACAGCGGGCACAGGTATTGGGAGTAGCAGGATAGGGTGTTGAGAAGGTGGAAAGATGATGGAAAAGTAGGAAACTAAGATGTCTTTTTGTCAAACTCTGCAGAGACGAGACAATGCTGAAAGAAATCATCATGGCGGTCTAGTCCTAATGGAGAAGATGAGGAAAGAGAATATCTACATAAGAGGATACCATATACAAATAGACAGCACTCCAGCAATTGTGGTGAAAGCAAACGTGAGTTTTATTCAGCCAGGCATAGCGGTACACAATAATGCATATGGCGATGTTTTGGGCTATGAATAGCCCTTCTTCAGGCTGATATACAAAAAATAATAAAAAACAGAGTGTTTGATACATGATACGGGTAAAGTCCATACATATATAAAGTACATGATTGAAAACAGAGAACATAATGATAACGAATGAGCGTTTCACACATAATTCTGCCAGGCTAATCAGAAGAACATGATTGTGATTATAATATTTTGATCTGCATGATTGCGAGAAATGATATTCAATAATCAAGTCACATGATAAAAATCACATAACTGAAGATACTCAAGACACATGATTATAATTAGAGATGAGCGAATCTATTCGCCGCTTCGTAGATTCGTATCGAATCTTACAAATTTTCCACTCCGAAGCGAATACAAATTTTTTGAGATTCGCTCTGTTAGATTCTAAAATTTTCTTAAAGCTTTGTACGCTTTCGCTACGTACTTGTCCGATAAATTGTACGCTAATGCTACGTATAAGTTACATTATATGCTGATACATACGAATTCAGTTAATTAGCGAACTTTTACTGTAAGTTCGTTATTCATGCGGCAAAAAGCCAGGGAAGAAAGCGGTTCGATAAATTGTACGCTAATGCTACGTATAAGTTACATTATATGCTGATACATACGAATTCAGTTAATTAGCGAACTTTTACTGTAAGTTCGTTATTCATGCGGCAAAAAGCCAGGGAAGAAAGCCGTCATCTGACCTAGTGGGAAGGGATTGCTCTGATTGGCTCACAGGCTCGGTAAGCCTGTGATATCAGTTGTGCTGCGACTGCTGAGACGAGCAGAAGCACTGTCTGAGTTCTGAGAGACAGAGAATAGTTTTGCTAAAATTGGGGTGTAATTGTTCTAGGAATCCATATTACACATATCGGGGATACTGCAGGGCAAGTGCAGGGTCAGTGCAGGGCTAGTAATTAATCAGGCAGGGAGAGAGACAGGGAGAGACAAAGACCTGCTGCAGGAGCACAGTCAAGTGAAAATGTCTGGCATGGAAAAACAAAAGGGTTCCAGCCAGACCTCGAGCTCCAAAAAAAAGGAGAAGGTGGCATGCAGTGCCAAAGGACCTGTAGCCGGAGCTTCTGCTTGTAGAATTCGTAATAGTTGGCCACTGTTCCACCAGGATAACCCACCAAGGAGCAAAATTGTAGTGGAGGAGAAAGTGGATGAGGTAGTGGAGTGGACGGCACACTCATCTCAATCGCAGCCGGATAAGCTGCTTTCTTCTGCTGATACAGTATCATGTAGCCAAGGGTCCGACTCAGAGCGTTCCTCCTGCTCCACCATTCCGCTCCAGCAAAGCCCGTACTTTTCTGCCACCTCTCAGCCTTTAGTGCCTCCTCCTAGTGGTGTCCCTTCTGCAATTTATTAAATAAAAGGCCACCGAACCCCACCGCATAATCCGGCAGTTATAGAGGACAGCCTCCCTGAGGATTTCTTAGAGGGTAGTGAGAGTTTGGACTGCCCGGAATTGGAGGTTGGTGGGGAACAGCCTATATTGCAGTCAGAAAAAAGTGGTGGGGAGTGTTAGACAGGAGGACCCAGGAGGCGGATCGGGCTGGTGAGGAGGATTTGATCTCCGAGGAGGAGGGTGGTAATAGTGGCAGCAACAGAGGGCAGAGGCAAGTTAGGCCCAGGGCCAGGCCTTCCTTGGGAATTAGTGAGACCCCAAGTATGGTGGGGCCAGGACAAGGGTCTAAGCATGCAAGGGCCACAATCTTGGCCAGCTCTGGAGGGTGCAGGTCGGCTGTGTGGAAGCATTTCACCACTCTGCCGGGGGACATCAGCACAGCCACGTGTAACTTCTGTAAACAGAAATTGAGCCGTGGGAAAGCAACAAATGTAGGGTTCACTGCTCTGTGGAACCATCTGAAGCGGCGTCATGCCATGCATTTATGTAACCAAGGTGGATTAGAGCAGCGCATTAATACTGAAGAGCTGGCTACTTTTCCCGGGGTCCCCTGCGTCAGGCAAGCCGCATCCAGGGGCGTAACTAGTATATACACCTCATCGTCAACCGCGTGTGTTTCTCCACAACAAGCAATCCAACAGTGCGCAAACTTAATTGTCACCTGACCAAGTTGCTGGCTGTGCAGTCTCTGCTGTACAATTTAGTTGAGTGCACAGCTTTTAGGGAGCTAATGGCTTATACTCAGCCATGCTGGCAGATCCCTAGCCGGCATTACTTCTCAAGCAAAGCTATCCCCGCCCTTTACTCCCACGTGGCAGACAATATTGGGCTCTCCCTGCAGCTGTCTCTTTGCAGCACCATGCATGTCACGGTGGACACCTGGAGCAGTGCTTATGGCCAGGGCCAATACATGTCCTGTACGGCCCACTGGCTGAATGTATTTAGTGGCAGCGAGGCAGAAACCCCCCAGCAACAGGGCCAATTGCTTTTGGCACCTGCAAGTGATTTCCAGCCAGGATTGCAGCAGACCACCCAACACTTATCCGCTTCCAGTTAACCCCCCTCCTTCATATCACATGTGCCAGGTGAAGCGCTGCCACACTGTCTTGGACTTAATTTGTCTTGGCAGCAGCAGCCACAAAGGCCAGCGCTTGCTGCATCACATCAAGCAGCAAAGAGCACGCTGGCTGTCTCCCCGCCAGCTGGAAGTGGGCAAGGTAGTGAATGACAATGGGACAAATATAGAGGCAGCACTGAACCTGGGTTAATTCACGCATGCTCCCTGTATGGCACATGTCAAAAATCTAGTGGTGCAGAGATTTCTAAAAAAAATTCACTGGCCTGCACACAGTGCTGGCAATGTCGCGGAAGCTTTTCACTCATTTGAGTCATTCTTATGTGTACCGCAATGCTCTGCTGGACCTGCAGCTGCAAAACGGTCTTCCACCACTCCAGTTCATAGGTGACGTGCCAACCCGGTGGAATTCCACGCTTCATATGTTGCAGTGGCTCCTTGAGCAGAGTAGAGCAGTGGATTTTGTCCAGCAGCAGCCAGAATCTTCCAGCATAGGGAGCAGGTGTGGCTTAGATTTCCGTCAGTGGAGGCTGGTCCGAGATGCCTGCACTGTTCTAACGCCCTTTGGAAAAAACACTAAATTGGTCATCAGGGACAGCTGTGGTGTGAACGACATAATTTCAGTAATATTTGTCCTGGAAAAGACACTGACACTCATGCAGCAGGGGGCAATGTGGGAAGGAAATACTGGCCATCTCTCTGCACGCCATGCTGTCACTGTAGGGGAGCCCCAACGACAAAGTTCCATGGAGGTGCAGGAGGAGGATGAGGAGCTTCAGGTAGAGGAGGGGGAGGAGGAGAATTTTGATGATGATGATGACCAGGAGGAGGACAAGACACAACTGGAGGATCTGAAGGATGCCGATGACACTTTCAGGGACACTGTAGTGTCTCAGAGAGAGGCTGAGATGAAAAGAACTGGCTCTTCGGGCACGCTGGCCAGGATGGCGAGCTGTATGCTCACATGCTTACGGAGTGACAGGCGTATCCTAAAAATAAGGCAGACTGACGAATACTGGCTAGCGATGCTTCTGGACCCGCAGTATGAATCCAACATGGGGGATTGGTTTCCTCCCCAGGAAAGGGAGGAGAAATTAGCATCATTCCGGGAGAAGCTATGTAGTAGAAGTTATGTAGTAACCCGGCCACAGCTTTCAGCCAGCCCCAGCCTGCTGCCAGCGTCTCTGAAAAGAAAGTCCGGCAGCGTCATCCACCTCCTGCCACAACCAGTTAAGCCTCATGAGTATGATGCAACTTTTTTCAGCCTCCCAACAGCCACAGCCAAGTGAGCAGGCCCAGACCACCCACCTCAACGAACAGATTCAGGCTTACCTGCAGTATGGCTCGCAAAGCCTCTTCTCAGACCCCCTGGACTTCTGGGCAGCCAGAATACAACAGTGGCTGGAACTTTCCCACTATGCACTAGGGCTTCTTTCCTGCCCAGCCTCAAGTGTCATGTCAGAGATGTGCAAAAAAACACCTTTATAAAAATGAATAAAGGCTGGATTACCTCCGATTTTCACACTCCTCTAGCTGAGGCAGATGATTAGATCAGGTCTTGCAGGCCAAAATAGTCCTAGTGTCTTCCCACTGTTGCTGTCACCCGGCCCATAACATTGTATGCCAAACGTCTTTTGTAATGGGCTGTGCGAACCCGAAGTCTCCAAACCAAAACCCTATTAAAAACCAAAAACTGTTGTCTACCTCCACCTACGTTTTCTACATTAGCACTTAGCAGGCTAGTAGCTGTTGTTATACACCGTTATTAGTTCTATTTAGTATTCTATTTAGTATTCTTAAATTTGTTTTGGAGCCTTTACTCCCCCCCCCCCAAAAAAAAAATATATGTTTAAAAAAAAATTAAAAATGGAATTAAAAAATAAAATTGTTACACTGTTGTCTACCTCCGCCTCCCGTTACATTAGCGGAGATTGTTATACTCCACTGCAGTTTGTTGTATTTACTAATCACTCTCTACTGATATACCCTGTCCCCTACTACTACTGGCCGTGGCACCCATGAAAAGCCCATATATAATTTTCACTGCCTATCTTTACAAGGTAGAATGTTTACAGGGTTGTTGTCCAAACAAGCCAAGCCCTTTTCTCTAACTGTAATCTGTGAAATGGAGTGTGCGTAATTTATTAAAGCTTTGTCCTGAAGACACCCTGTGTTCATTTAAAGGGATTCTGTCACCACGATTTTGCCTATTAAGCTATTTACACTACTGGATTCAGCTGATCATAAGGATTTCAAAAACGTTATTGTTAGAGGGAATAGATGAAGATTTGATGCTAAAAAAACCTTTTTTAACAACTGCCAATCACTTACTTAAGGAGCCCGAGGGGATGTGCCCAGCGCCGTTGGAGCCCGGCCACGCCGATTCCGTTGGAGCCCAGGACCGCCTACCTCATTAATATTCACTTCACTGCTTCAAGCAGTGAAGCTCCATCATGGCTGTAATCCCGCGCAGGCGCAGTACCTCAAGCGGTCTGCGCCCGTGCGGTCTGTGGGCATCGGCCTCAGAGGATGTTCTGCGCATGCGCCAGCTATCCGCTCGACCCAGAAAGGAAGGAGTGCGCAGAGAGCCGGCGAAAGCGCAGAACATCCTCTGAGGCCGATGCCCGCAGACCGCACGGGCGCAGACCGCTTGAGGTACTGTGCCTGCGCGGGATTACAGCCATGACGGAGCTTCACTGCTTGAAGCAGTGAAGTGAATATTAATGAGGTGGGCGGTCCTGGGCTCCAACGGAATCGGCATGGCCGGGCTCCGACGGCGCTGGGCACATCCCCTCGGGCTCCTTAAGTAAGTGATTGGCAGTTGTTAAAAAGGGTTTTTTTTAGCATCAAATCTTCATCTATGACCTCTAACAATAACGTTTTTGAAATCCTTATGATCAGCTGAATCCAGTAGTGTAAATAGCTTAATAGGCAAAATCGTGGTGACAGAATCCCTTTAAATAGGAAAATGGCCTTTGGACAATTTTTAGAGACTCAAGTGGGCCTAAACAGACACCCTGTCTTCTTCACAGTATTGCGGGCTCTGGCCTATGCACAATTTTTGGAGGCTCCGGCCTAAACAGACACCCCTGTCTTCTTCACACTATGTCAGGAAGGTGCTAAAGGTTTAAAAAACAATTACTACACAAATTTTAGAAGAAAAATTTTAGTAAAATAAATAACAACATTCAACAATAAATAAATAAGTAAAAAAAAGGGGGGAAAAAAGTTACGCGGTCGCCGGCCTCTGACGACGTCTGGCCATCATCGCCTGCAGCTCTTGGAGCTCCAGCTGCAGGCCGTGAATAAACAGGGAGGCAGCATGGAGCCTAGTGTCTAAGCGGCTTAAGGATGCCTCCACCTCAAAGTCCGTGGGGATATCTGTAGGGGTGAAAACAGTAATATAATTAGTATGATTGAGTTAAAGGGGTGGTTGTCCCACGAAAAATATTCTAAACTTTCAAAACAGGACCTGGATTACTTTAGCAATTGCATGTCATATATATTTGGTATATCTACTGGTACGAGTTTTGCAGTGACATGTATCTGTATTAGAGATGAGCGAGCACTAAAATGATCGGGTGCTCGTTATTCGAGTCGAACTTTTCCCGATGCTCGGGTGCTCGTTTCGAGTAACGAACCCCATTGAAGTCAATGGGAGACTCGAGCATTTTTTGCAGGGGACCAAGGCTCTGCCTAGGGAAGGCTGGGTGAAAACCTGGAAAACTCAGAAAATGATGGAAACACCACGGAAATGGACAGGAAACAGCAGGGGCAGCATGCATGGATGCCTCTGAGGCTGCTTAATCCCACCATTTCCCCTAAATTCTCAGGCAACAGCCTGGTGGTTATCCTCATGGCAATTGTGCTCACCCAGACCAAGAAAGGCGATGCAAATACCCATCACATGTTAGGGAAGCACCCAACTAGGTGCAACGAAGGTCCATCACCGCCTGCAGGTGACACCACTGCTCATGCTGGCACTGCAGCTAAAATCAAGTTTAGTATCTGTTCTTATCAGT
>ONZH01027077.1:0-35063 GCA_900303285.1 Rhinella marina
AAACATTAATACAATTAGTATTATCTAGTTAAAGGGGTTGTCGCACAAAAAATAATCTAAACTTTCAAAGCAGCACCTGGATTTGAATACTTTAGCAGTTACATGTCATTAAATATTTTGTATATCTACTCGAACTGACTCAGTTATTCAGTGAAATGTATTTTTATTGAGCCTTTTTTTTCTTATGTCTTAGAACTGCTCACTGAGAAGGCCGCACATGCTCAATTTAAATCTTCACTGCCTCCTCAATCTTAAACTGCCTCCTGTCCTGAGCTGTGATAGGGAGAGATGGACACGAGTCCTGACATGCAGCAGAATAGACACTAGTCACACTACCCTTCAGTAACCAGCTTGATGTAGCAGAGTAATTGGGGCAGATCTCTGGATCTATGTGAGGTCAGGGCTGTTTCTCGCTTTGTAAAAAAGAGATTGCCAATGTACTATAATAATATGTGATGTATGTCACATTTTTGTTAAATATTTTTTGGGTAACACAAGTTTCTACTTCTTTCACTACCTTGATTTTAAAATTATAGTGATATGTCTGCTTCACTAACCACTTGGAGAACATAATGTGTTCACAGTCTAGTTATCAATAACATGTTGGGTGGCATGATCCTAGTGCTTGAAAATATTACACTTCAGTTAATTAGGGGTTCGTACTTACGGGATATCCATACTGGGTGGTCCTCCCAGGGTCCTGGGGAAAACTCAGCTTCCTCCCTGACGGTTGGAGCTACAAAAGATAAAGCATAAATTTAGTTTATATTTTGAAGACAGAAGTTCCACCCATTACATTTTTTATTTTACCTACCTTCTACCTCAGTTAGCTGGTCTGGTGGTGTATTAGGGGCCGGTGGGCTCCTCTCAGGGTGGGGTGGAGGGGCAGAGGAGCTCCTCTGTGGTGCAGCAGCTGTCAAAATTTAAATAATGGCATTACATTCAACTCAAATGAACAGTTGCATTATTCTGATGTTGATACATCTGAATAGTTTGGGGCTGGATCCCATTCCTAACCACTAGTGCTCCTATATCACTGCTGCTGCACTCCCACATAGCCTGGATTAAAAATAAATTAAATATGTTTACACTTTCTAGGAGGTCCTTCAGGGGCCGTCCGGGCACGACGCTGCCGGCGACGTTTGTGACGTCGTTGACGTTGCTCTGCAACATAAATCTATACACAATTGTTATGATGATGACCGTTTTAATACCGTTTTAACACCCTGGCCAACATGGAATAGGTGGAATTCCAGCGAGTCGGCAGGTCGCACAACAGCCGATGTTCAGGCAAATGGAGGCGTTGCTGGAGTTTTTTTAAGCTAGCAGCAGCTACAGTTGACTTCCGAAAGTGAGCGCACAAGCGCCGCACTTTCACCAGTAGCTCTGCCAGGTTGGGGTAAGTCTTTAGAAATTTTTGGACTACCAGATTAAAAATGTGGGCCAGGCATGGTACGTGATTGAGTTCGGCAAGCTCCAGAGCCGCCACCAGGTTATGGCCGTTATCGCACACGACCATGCCTGGTCCTAGCTGCAGCGGCGACAGCCACATCTCCGTCTGCTGCAATATGGCGTCCCTCACCTCTGGGGCGCTGTGCTTCCTGTCGCCCAAGCTGATGAGCTTAAGCACCGCCTGCTGACGTCTCCCCGCGCCAGTGCTGCAACGCTTCCAGCTAGCGGCTGAGGGCGATGTTAAGGCGGAGGAGGAGGAGGAAGAGGAGGGGGGTTTATAAGAACCCGTGCTGGCAATCTTGGGCGGGGGTGGTAGGTAGGCCGTCTCTGTTTGCGACCCCGTCCCCGCTTCCACAACATTCACCCAGTGTGCCGTCAAAGAGATGTATCGTCCCTGGCCGCAAGCGCTTGTCCACGAGTCGGTGGTCAAGTGGACCTTTGCGCTGACTGCGTACCTCAGGGCCCGCCTGATGTTATGCGACACGTGCTGGTGCAGGGCGGGGACGGCACTCCGGGAAAAGTAGTGGCGGCTGGGGACGGAATAGCGAGGTGCGGCAGCCGCCATCAGGTCGCGGAAGGCCTGCGTCTCCACAAGCCTAAACGGCAACATCTCCAGGGCCAGCAGTTTGGAGATGTGGCAGTTTAAGGCTTGGGCTTGGGGGTGACTCGAGGCGTACTTCCGCCTGCGGTCGAACGCCTGCGAGATGGACAGTTGTTGGGACGAGGAGTGTGAAGGTGCAGGCGAAGAGGCGGGGGAAGGGGAGGCTGAAGGAGAAGGCCCCAAAGTAGCAGAGGCAGATGTGGAGGTGTCCTGGCTGGAGGTCTGGACCGCAGTGGCAGCACACAACAAAGGGGAAGAGGCAGTGGCAGCAAGACCGGGCGCAGGTTGTATTGCGTTTGCTCTCTCCCACTCAGCCCAGTGCTTGACTTCCAAGTGACGCCGCATGCCTGAGGTGGTCAGATTGCTCTTCTCAGAGCACCTACTCAGTTTTGAGTGGCAGAGTGTGCAAACCGCGCTCAGTTTGTCATCCGCACAAACATTAAAAAATCTCCACACCACAGAAGTACGAGGCCTCGATGGGGGAGCTTCGCGCGACTGCCTGCTGCCGGGAACAGCTTCGGCCCTGCTGGCTGTGGCCTCACTTCTCTGTCTGGACTGTCCTCTGCCTGTGGACATCCCTCTGCCTGTGGACATCCCTCTGCCTGTGGACATCCCTCTGCCTCTTGCTGCCTTTTTCGGTGCTGCGCAGACCACCACCTCTCCACTGCTTTCCCCGCTGGACATCACCCCTGGCCAAGTGGGGTCAGTCATTTCGTCATCCACCACCTCCTCTTCCACTTCCTCACTCTGCTCCTCCTCCTGCCCACTGGACATTCCAACAGCCTCCCTTGATGGCAACTGCGTCTCATCATCATCATCGCTCATGATAACAGATGCTGGTTCAGGGTCCACATCAGCAGGAAATGGCGAATACTCAAGTGGTTGGGCATCACTACAAACAAATTCCTCTGCTAGCTCCTGGGATTCTTCCGGCACATCTGAAAAAGGACCCGAAAAGAGCTCCTGGGAGGGGTCAAGGGTGGGTTGACTCTGTTGGCCAGGTGTGGAGGAAGGAGGGTCAGAGTGAGACTGTGTGGATGACTGGCTGGTGGACAACTTGTGGAAGCGCTATCGGCTATCCATTGCACCACCTGTTCACACTGCTCAGGCCTCAACAGCGGTGTAACCCACCCCCTGCTTAACTGTCCCATAAAGGCAGGGATTCTGGATGAGCGGAATCCTGGCTGCCCCTTTACCAGCACGCATTGTATCCCCACTGTCTTCAACAAGGCCCCCAACAGCATTTCTGCGCCCCCGTCCTCGTCCACGTCCGATTTCGCTAGCCCTCCTCATTTTTTTTTTTTGTTACAATATTTGGCGTACACAGCGGTGTACTAACAGGTCAGATGGTGTGTATTAACACCACGTATATACAAGATTTTTGCAGGCACGCAGAACGCACAGTACAGGTGCCAAATAAAATGCCTTTTTTTTTTATATATTTCTAGGTACACAGCCGTGTACTAACAGGTCAGACGGTGTGTATTAACACCACGTATATACAAGATTTTTGCAAGCACGCAGAACGCACAGTACAGGTGCCAAATAAAATGCCTTTTTTTTATGTTTCTAGGTACACAGCCGTGTACTAACAGGTCAGACGGTGGGTATTTACACCTGGTATACAAAAAGGGTATTGCAGGCACACAGAACCCAGAACACTAGAGCCAAAGAAACTGTATTTAAAAAAAAAAAATGTACACAGCCGTATACTGCCAGAAGATCAGATGGTGCATATACACACTAGGTATATAACAGGGTTTTGCAGCAAAAAAGAACGCAGAACAGTAGTGCCAAATATAGTTTGGTATGTAGCAGAGCACCTAATACACCACTAATGCCTCTCTCTGTCCCTACTCTAGCAGCTATCCCTGAATACAGCAGCCGTTCTCTGCAGAGTGTATATGGTAGTAAAGCTATCACTGTACTGCACTATAGTAGCCCTGATAAGGGCTTTTAATCACGCTCCTGCCTGTCCAACAGCTAAAACCTATCTCTCCCTTCTCCAGCCTCTGTCCCTGACTAAGTTCACGCAGCATATGCGAACGAGCAGGAAGAGCTGAGTTTTTATGATTCGAGGTCACGTGGTTTTTCCAGCCAATCCATGTAGACGCCGTTTTCGCGCTGCCATCGTGCTCCGCGGGCCTGTCATACCCCCCCTGCATGGTGATTGGTGGAAAAAGAGCACCAGGGAAGGTGGGAGGGGAAACGAATTCTAAGTGCGCCATCGCCGTTCTACTCGATCGAAATCGAGTATGCCGAATAGCGTAGTATTCGATCGAATACCGGCTCGATCGAACACTACTCGCTCATCTCTAATCCACACCATGATACCTTTTTGACAATAAATTGTATGAAAGCAGAAGCTACAGGTACGCACTAGACAGATGTTATAATTTTAATACTATACAATCCAAGAAGTAAATGAAAATTCGACAGACGCCCACTTTTTCTCCTGGATCCATATCCATGAGGTCTGTTATCAATGTCCATCTCTCCCAAATCTAAAACAAGAAAAAGACAGAGTAATTAAATTTAGCTGTAATATACTTTGCTTCCCATCATTAACACGTGTCCTTCACGTACATGGGGCATGGCCAAAATCATACAGAGCACTCCTGATGACATACCTTTACGTTACCCTAAATTCCACATTGAGTCCCTGAGGTCTCAAAGTCTTCAAATTATATATCCAATATAGTTCTCTATTCTTCAATCTAGCTTGCCTATCATCACCTCTTCTAGAGATCAGGACTTGTTCCAAGATTCTGACTAAGGTCATTTTCTGTGTGTTTAAATTCAGCAAAATACTTGGATACTGGAAGATTGAGTTTCTTTTTCCTAATTGAGTGTCTGTGCTGATTTAGTCGTGTTTTCAAATCCCATGTAGTCTCCCCCACATAATATAGATGGCAAGGGCACTCTAGTACATAGATTACATGCGTTGAGTCACATGTCAGGTATTGTTTAATGTGAATGGGCTTGATCATCGCTGGATGCACAAAAACATTGCCTCATACTATCAGGGGACAGTTAACACAGTTATGGCAAGGAAAACATCCCTGTCGAGAAGACCCAAAATAATCAGTAAATGTGATCCTGTTAGTACCCACATCCGACCTTACCAACCTGTCCCCTAAGTTCCTACTTCTTCTGTAGGAGCAGAGTGGGAGAGATTGGAATTCTGTTATATTCGAGAAACTGCTTCTTAGTATCCCCCAATGTTTTCCTATTATTGTGGTTATTTTATTTGATTCAGTACCATACTCAGACACAAAAGGTATCCGAGATAAATTCTCCCTGGTTGTTAAAGGGCCTTGTAAAATCCTCTCCCTGCTAATCCTGTTGGTTCTCTCCAGACAGTTAGTTACAACCTTTTAGGATACCCCCTATGAAGGAATTTCTTCCCCATGTCTTTTAATCTTGATGGAAGCACCTCTGGATTTTGCACTATTTTTTTTCACTCTCAACATTTGACTGTACGGAAGAGAACGTATCATCGGTCTAGGGTGATGTGAATCATATCTCAGAATAGTATTTTTATCCGTTTTCTTCGTGAACAAATCCGTAATTAGACCATCACTACTAAAAGATACCTCCGTATCTAAAAACTGTACCTTCTCAGCAGAGTAGGTAAGTGTAAATTTAACCCCTGTATCAATAGTATTCAAAAATGCGTGGTTGTGGATTGCGCTCCCTGATGTGGCCAGGATTTATTCCCAATGTACACATACCACAATGAGGCGGTGACATAGGGGTCAATGGGATAACTGTATGTTGACGTATGGGTAATGATCGGGGTCACTGGCGTGCTCCTGGTCGCCCCATGTGCGTCCTTGACGGCAGCATCCCACTTTCAACGCCGGGACGGGTGCCGCTTAGAGTAGTTCCCGTGTTTTGTCCCTTGTCTAGCCACATATGTTTTGGTTGCCATGGCACTACATTGATCCGCGCAAGCGTGGTGGCTTCTTTAAGGTCCTGTGCTCCATTCCAAGTAATGGCAATTGGATACGGCGGGACGCATGTGCGCTGACCCTGTTGAGCTAGTGCGCATGCGCCGGCTGTATGATGCGGCCGCTTCCTGGTTCGCGCTTTCATTTTTTCATAAGCAAGCGCAGTTGCCTCTAAGGGACGCCGTCTGGATCCATGTGGTTTCTGGTAAGGTATACAGTGTGTACATATTATGTAATTGCTTTTTAACCACACCTGGTATTGATTCATTCAATTTTTTGCAATCACTCTACTACACTATTATTTACACTAGGTATATGTGTAATCTCACAAGAACATTTTTTATAAGGATGTTCACGATGTTCATGTTTTTTTATTCATGTGTGTTATATGCTCACTATTTATTCATTTTGGTTAATGTCTGATAATATTAGTTTGCTTTGGATAATCAAGTTAATTGCATTACCTGCCTATATATATTTTTACTGAGCACTGTGTTCACTGCTTGACAAAAGCTCCATAGAAGGAGCTAAAATGTTGCCGTTTTTCTGGGTGAAATAAAGATCCACTTGTTCACTTCACTTCAAGTCCAGCGTGCTGCCTCGTCCATTTTTCGCTACTTTCAAGGATTCCCAGGTCCGGAATTATACCGAGGGATTAGCACCTGGCATCTCTGGAGTGCTGCTGTTTTGTTTTCCAGATAGATAGATAGATACAATCATGGCAAAAAGTTTTGAGAATGACACAAATATTATATTTTCACATGATCTGCTGCCCTCTGGTTTTTATGTGTGTTTGTCAGATGTTTTTTATCACATACAGAAATATAATTGCAATCATATTATGAGAAACAAAAGCTTATATTGACAGTTAGAATCAGTTAATGCAGCAAGTCAATATTTGCAGTGTTGACCCTTCTTCAGGACCTCTGCAATTCTCCCTGGCATGCTCTCAATCAACTTCTGGACCAAATCCTGACTGATAGCAGTCCATTCTTGCACAATCAACGCTTGCATTTTGTCAGAATTTGTAGGTTTTTGTTTGTCCACCCGTCTCTTGATGATTGACCACAAGTTCTCAATGGGATTAAGATCTGGGGAGTTTCCAGGCCATGGACCCCAAATCTCTGTTTTGTTCCCTGAGCCATTTAGTTATCACCTTTGCTTTATGGCAAGGTGCTCCATCATGCTGGAAAAGGCATTGTTGATCGCCAAACTGCTCTTGGACGGTTGGGAGAAGTTGCTCTCGGTGGACATTCTGGTACCATTCTTTATTCATGGCTGTGTTTTTAGGCAAGACTGTGAGAGAGCCGATTCCCTTGGCTGAGAAGCAACCCCACACATGAATGGTTTCAGGATGCTTTACAGTTGGCATGAGACAAGACTGGTGGTAGCGCTCACCTCGTCTTCTCCGAATAAGCTGTTTTCCAGATGTCCCAAAAAATCGAAAAGGGGATTCATCAGAGAAAATGACTTTACCCCAGTCCTCAGCAGTCCACTCCCTGTACCTTTTGCAGAATATCAGTCTGTCCCTGATGTTTTTTTCTGGAGAGAAGTGGCTTCTTTGCTGCCCTCCTTGAGACCAGGCCTTGTTCCAAGAGTCTCCGCCTCACAGTGCGTGCAGATGCACTCACACCTGCCTTCTGCCATTCCTGAGCAAGCTCTGCACTGCTGGTAGCCCGATCCCGCAGCTGAAACACTTTTAAGAGACGGTCCTGGCGCTTGCTGGTCTTTCTTGGGCGCCCTGGAGCCTTTTTGGCAACAATGGAACCTCTCTCCTTGAAGTTCTTGATGATGCGATAGATTGTTGACTGAGGTGTAATCTTTCTAGCTGCGATACTCTTCCCTGTTAGGCCATTTTTGTGCAGTGCAATGATGACTGCACGTGTTTCTTTAGAGATAACCATGGTTAACAGAAGAGAAACAATGATGCCAAGCACCAGCCTCCTTTTAAAGTGTCCAGTGGTGTCATTCTTACTTAATCATGACAGATTGATCTCCAGCCCTGTCCTCATCAACACCCACACCTGTGTTAATGGAGCAATCACTGAAACGATGTTAGCTGGTCCTTTTAAGGCAGGGCTTCAATGATGTTGAAATGTGTTTTGGGGGATAAAGTTCATTTTCTAGGCAAATATTGACTTTGCAAGTAATTGCTGTTAAGCTGATCACTCTTTATAACATTCTGGAGTATATGCAAATTGCCATTATAAAAACTGAAGCAGTAGACTTTGTAAAAATTAATATTTGTATTATTCTCAACTTTTGGCCATGACTGTATATAGATATTAGTTAATTTTTAGCTAGTGTTTACTTTTTTTTTTACACTGTAGTGACTTTTTTTTACTACAGTTTTTGCACGCACACACGTACGAGGTGTGTGCGTGCTGCATTAGCACATTTTTTGGAATGATATAAGAACTCCACATAGTGACAGTTAGTGTCAGTGTACGTTTTTGCATGAACGCACTGTATCTGCGTACGTGCAGTTTTCAGAGGACTGTAGTGAGTTTTCTTTACTACAGTTTCTGAACACATACACGATCTGTGTGCGTGCGTGCTGTATCAGCAGCATCTGCACATTTTTTTATTTTTTTTTTACTTGTGTGAAAAAATAACCCGTAGTTAGATAAATTTCAGTTAATGTCAGTTTAGGATTTTGTACGCACACAAACTATCTGCGTAGGACTGCAGTGAATTTTTTTGTGTTGTATCAGCAGCATCTGCTAATTTTTTTTTTTTTTTTTTTTTTTTTTTTTTTTACACATATCTTGTGTGAAAAAAAAAAACAGTAGTTAGATAAATTTCAGTTAGTGTTAATTTAGGGTTTTACACGAACGCATCATCTGTGTACATGCATTTTGCAACCACTGAGCACCAATCAGTAGTGTCCATTACTGAACGCATCTGCTCATTTTGCAGTACAATTTTTTTTCTGCAGTAAAAATAATTTTTTTTTTACAGAAAAGACCTTTTTTTTTCTCCAAGTTTATTTCAAAACTATAAAGAAAAACCTTTACGTGTGAAAACACAACACACACCCCTCGCACTAAATAAAGTTTTACATGCTTCACCCATCACACCCCAATAAAATAAAAATGTCCCAATCATCCCAACGTGTGTACTCGGCAGAAGAGGCATACGCCATCCTTTCCTCTGATACTGAGTCGGCCACTGAAGGAGAAGAGGATGCCACTTTCCTCTACTCCTCTACCCCCTCATCATAATCCTCATCCGCTGATGAGGGACCCTCTAGGAGGTGCCCCAGAATGACAGCTGAGGCAGCCCCCCAGAGTGAGCCCATATGGACCCCACCCCCTGAGAATTATCAGCCCCAAATTTCAGAGTTTGTGGGAAAATCTGGAATTCAAATTGACTGCACGGGCTTCACAGAAATAGATTTTTTTCAAAATCTTTTTCAGTGAAGATTTAGTAAATTTTATTGTGGCCTAAACAAATTTGTACGCTCAGCAGTTCATTACCCAGAACCCCACATCACCATATGCAAGTTGGACCCCAGTAACAGCAGCAGAAATAAAAAATCTTCTGGGGGCTCGTGCTGCACATGGGGCTTGTTAAAAAACCAGAAATAAGACTGTATTGGAGTATGTGCTATATAAATCTGCAGGACACACCCAGAACTTTCCTTCACTTTCAAGAAGTAGTGATCAAGGCCCTAATTTTTCCCACCCAAGCAGAAGAGGGTCCCAGTACGGTGCCTGAGTTGTACCAGGACAACATTTCCCTGGTTAAGTTCCCCAGACAGCGAGGAAGGGAAGGACCCAAAAACGATGCAGGGTGTGTTCAAAAAGGGGGATTAGGAAGGACACTATATACCACTGTGAAACCTGCCCTGAAAAACCTGGCCTGTACATCAAGGATTGTTTCAGAATCTACCACTCATCCATGGATTAGTTTCAGCCTTGATGTACCCTGTAATTTTTTCACTTTATACCTCCGATATATTTCGAATAGCTTACATATCCACTTTTCACCAACCACTACATATTCATTTCTGTGAGACACCAGTTTGCTAAAAAGTACCCTTTCTACCACTTAAAATGTTTGTACGGGGGTGCTTTTTAATAAATGGGGTCACTTCCTGGGTTTTTTTTACTTTCTGGGGACCTCAGGATATGGGGTGTTTCCTGAATGGGGGGAAAATGGGGAAAACGTACTGGGGTGTATTTTCTCCTTTAACCCCTTGTGACTGTGAAAAATTGGGGTCTGCTAGTAATTTTTCATTTTCACAAATGTGTGCTTTAAAAATGCTTTTACAAGTGATTCTGCCTTCTGTGAGACACCAATTTGCTAAAAAGTACCCTTATTACCACTTAAAATGTTTGGGCGGGGGTGATCTTTCCAAAATGGTTCACTTCTTGGGGTTTTTAATTTCTGGGGACCTCAGGAAACAGGCCCTGAAAATACACATTTTGCAGCTTGCTTGCTGTGCGCCAAAACAGTTTTTTTTGCTGAAAAGTACCCTTTCTACCACTTAAAATGTTCGTAAGGAGGTGCTCTTTCGAAAGTGGGGTCACTTCTTGGGGTTTTTAATTTCTGGGGACCTCAGGAAATTTTTAAAACCTTGTCTGTTAATTCTGGCCTGCAAAATCCAAATTTTGCAGTTTGCCTCTGGAGGCCTGCTGTGCGCCTATACAGCAGGCAACAAACACATATGGGGTGTTTCCTGAATAGGGAGAAAATGTACTGAGGTGCATTTTCTCCTTTAACCCCTTGTGAATGTGAAAAATTGGGGTCTGCTAGTTATTTTTCATTTTCACAAATGTGTGCTTTGAAATGCTTTTACAAGTGTTTGTACCTTTTGTGAGACACCTGTTTACTAAAAAGTACCCTTTCTACCACTTAAAATGTTCGTACGGGGGTGCCCTTTCCAAAATGGGGGTCACTTTTGGGGGGTTTCCACTGTAGGGCCAGCTTAGGATTTCTTCATGTGCGACATACTGTAGCTCCCAATTATTATTCCAGGAAATTCCGCTCTCAAAAAGCCATATGGTGCTCCTTCCACTCTGAAGCCTACTGTATGCCAGTACATTGGACTACAAGCACATATGGGGTGTTTCTGTAAAATCCAGAATCGGGGTAATAGATTTTGAGTTTTGTTTTGCTGTTATCCCTTGATGTGTTTCATGAAAAATGGATTAAAACTTAAAATCTACTAAAAAAAAGTGAAATTTTGAAATTTCATTCCAATTTTCCGTCAATTCTCATGGAGCACAACAAAGTTAGTAAAATCAGTTTTGAATAGCTTGAAGGGTGTAGTTTCTAAAATGGGGTGATTTATAGGGCGTTTCCGCTATGTAAGCCACACAAAGTGACTTCATAACTGAACTGGTCCTTAAAAAATGGATTTTGGAAATCTTCTTAAAATTTTAAGATTTGCTTCTAAATTTCAAAGCCCTATAACGTCCCAAAAAAATAAAATATTATTTTAAAAATGATCCAAACATAAAGTAGACATATGGGAATGTAAAATAACTATTTTTGGAGGTATTACTATGTATTTTGAAAGTAGAGAAATTGACACTTGGAAATTTGCTAATTTTTCCACCTTTTTGGTAAATTTGTAGGTTTTAATAAATAAAAATGAAATATTTTGCCACAAATTTACTACTGTTGTGAAGCACAATATGTGAAGAGAAAACAATCTCAGAATGGCCTGGATAAGGCCTCTTTCACACGAACGTTGTTTTTGCAGGCTCCGACCCATTCATTTCTATGGGCCCGCAAAAAATGCGGACCGCACACCGTGTGCTGTCCGCATCCGTTGCTCCGTTCCTTAGCCCGCAAAAAAAAAATAGAGCATGTCCTGTTCTTGTCCGTATTACAGACAAGAATAGTACTGTTCTATTATGGGCCAGCTGTTCCGTTCCGCAAAATACGGAATGCACACGGATGCCATCCGTTGTTTTTGCGGCTCTACGCAATTTGCGGACCGCAAACAAAACGTTTGTGTGAAAGAGGCCTTAGTAAGAGTGTTCCAAAGTTATTACCATATAAAGTGACACTTGTCAGATTTGCAAAAAATGGCCTGGGCAGGAAGGTGAAAACAGGCCCAGGGTTGAAGGGGTTAAGATATATGGGACACAGTTTATATGCGTATGCAAATATATATTTCCCTTCAGGATTTATCGCTACCTGTTTCACTTCCCATCTTATAGCACGGTGTATCAGGAGGGACACCCCTCGAGAGTACGAAATCCCATAAGCGTGAGCAGACCATTGCACCCAAGGTTTTTTAAGTCTCCCAGCAGTCTCCGCCATAAGATGAGTTTCTTGTAACCCTAAGATATGGGGGTGGAATTTACGGATATGGTCGAAGATTGCTATCAGTTTCTTATTTCTTCCCATCCCTCTCACATTCCAAGACATGACATTTAGAGTAGCCATAAGGAATGCCGGTCAATACACTTAGGATCTATACATTCTCTGAGCAAAAAGGAAAGTAAACCTACAGTAAACCAAAACTGTACTAAACTTGGCATATATACTTGAACTTTTCTAGTGACTAATAGGTCGGGGACCTGCATAGTGTAATAAGATGGTAGAACTATGCAGGTAACAGACCAGCTCCCAGCGTAGGAACAGAGATCAACATGCCCGGATTATTATGGTGGTCTATAGGAATTGTCCCCTGCTGGACGGGCCATTAATATTACATAATGTCTGAAATTTAACAATCTACGAGCTAACAAAATAATTAGGCAGTCCAACAAACAAGTAAGCCCTCAGTAACAGCAGGGGAGTCCATAAGGAGTAACCCTGTGAGGGCCGAGAGAACTCACGGTACCGCTACATTATTCAGGGTGGTGGAGGACGTCTGGATACCCATTCCTCCGCTTCTCTGGGGTTCGGGGAAGAAAATTGTTTTCCCGCCATCCACTATGCGTAGGCGCGCCGGATACGCCATCGAATATAGTAGACTAAGGTCTTGCAGTCGCCTCTTAACAGACACAAAGGTGGCTCTTGTTTTCTGCAGTTCCGCAGAGAAGTCAGGAAAAAGTGATAGTCACATTCTCGAACTGGATGGTAGGTGTATTTTGCGCCATACTTAGGATAAGGTCTCAGTCTTTCCAATTGAGGAGACGTGCCAGAAGTGGTCTTGGAGGGATTCCGGGAGGTGGGGGTCTGGCTGGAACCCTATGGGCGTGTTACACTGCATAAGCTGTTGAGAATTGAGCCCCAGGGAATATGGTCTTAAACCAGTTTTCCAGGAAAGTAGCCAGATCCTGTCCCTCCGCTCTCTCAGGCATGCCCAGTATTCTGACATTGTTTCTGCGGGCCTGGTTTTCTAAATCATCAAACTTCTGCTTCCATAATTCCACAGCTCTCTCCATAGTTTGGAATCTATCAGACATAGGATGAGTCAGGTCTTCAGGGCGGAGATGCGATCTTCCGTGTGGCGAACTCTATCTCTTAGCTGCTGCACGTCATGGCGTAGTAGGCCCAAGTCCACCCTCACTTCTTCTATCTTGCCAGTAAGTGAGGTTTGGCAGGATGTAATTGCAACTAATAGCTGGTCATAGGCAGTCTTTAAAGTAAATTCAGGTTCTTCTGGTTCATTTTCCTCTGGTCGTGTTGCTTGATGCTGTCCACGTGTGTTGGAAGCTCGTGGTGTAGCAGCTACGCCCGCACCATGATGGTTCTCCTGCCTGGCGTATTCTTTTAGTCTCTCCGCTACAGCCTGGGCCTTGTTAGGGCTCGTGGTTTGACTCCTGGGCTTCCTCCTTCTCTTTTGCACTGACCATGCTATGTTGAAGTTAGGATGAGTGCCAGGATGGTAAAGGATATAATCTGGGAGCCGGAGCTGTGCTCAGACGCGTCTTATGTCAGCAGTTGGCCACGCCCCCCAGATTTTCCATTTTAATCCTTTAACAGAGCAAATTTTAACAGCACAACAAACATAAATGGTTATCCTTATTCTGCAGCTTACAGAAACACCTCAGTAAATCTCAGTTTGCATCTCACACATGGTGTTATAGGATGGAAAAAAAAGTGGCTTGGGGAACCAAGCTTCCAAAAATTATGCTTTGACAGGGTCAGAATGCCGGAATGGGTATAGTACGGATAGAGTGGCATGCAGCTGCAGAAGCGGAAGGAGCAGTATACTGTAGTATGGAACATACAAGTCTGTCTATGGGTAGTAGTAGCAGTAGTTTATACTAGTTTTTGGTGGTGGTGGTGGTAGTAGTAGTATTAGTTGGTGGTAGTAGTAGCTCAAGGCCATAAAACAAGTTATTGTGACATTGACATTTTTTGTGGGGGTATACCCACCACTATTGTGGGCTTTTGTTTCAATAAATTGTTTGCGATGAGGAAATCACCATGGTTGCATGTTTCTAATTCCATGTCCTACTTGTGATATAATATCACTGTAGTGTGAACTTTTTAAGTTTTCCATACATTTCAGCCAAAACCAATAGTGAGTAGTAGGTCTTCAGATTTTACTCTTTCTACTTCTTAAAAAGTTTGTTGATAAACTTGACTTAACCCCTTCTTGACCCGGTGATTTTCCATTTTGTTTTTTACTCCCTGCCCTCCCAGAGCCATAACTTTGTTTTTGTATGTTTTGTTTTATGCAATTCAAAAAGCCGTATGGGAGCTTGATTTTTTGCAGGTCCATGTGTTTTCTAGTGGCACCTTTTACTGTTGCATGCAATGTAGTGTGACGCTATTGTCAGTTTTATGGGTTTTTTTTTCATGTCATTCATTCTGAGTCAGTGCAATTACAATGATACCACATTTATATAGCATTTCTTGTGTTTTAATAATGCAAAGAAAAAACTTTGACAAAAATATTTTTTGTCATAGTCTGACCCCATACTTTTTAAAAATATAGCTGTGTCTATGTAGCTGTGTGAGGGATCCTTTTTTGTGGGCAAATCAGTAGTTTTTTTATTTTATACCATTTAAGAGTGTGTATGACTTTTTGGTCACTTTTTATTCAATTTATAGGGAAATAATGTGATGAAAAAATGGTGACTCTTAGCCACTTGAATTTTTTTCTCTATTACCCTGTTTGTTGTCTGTCATGAATATCTAAATTTCAGTAGTATGGGTGTTTTTTGATGTTGTAACTAGGGATGTACGAACTTGTGTTTTCAAGTTCAGGATACAAGGTTCGGGTTATCTAAGAATTCAGTTATGGATTCTGCAGCCACTAACCAAGTTATGGTCTGTGGTAGGGTAATCTCTAATGTAATTCTTAGATAACCCAAACTTGAAAACACAAGTTCGTTCTTCCCTAGTTGCGGTAATTTTGGAGAAAAGTGTGGTGATTTGAATTTTTTATATACGTGTTTTTTTTTTGTTTTTTTTTTTAATTTTTACTTCTTATTCTTACTTTTTCTACTTTCTTTTCGGCTCCCAAATGCCTAACACCATGAAATCATTAAATTGTCACTTTTATTTATCAATAGAAATAAATCCATTGAAGATTGAGTATATTTGCAATGTAGTACTGGCACCTGCAGGCCTACATTGGAATATACCTGCAATAAGGTTCCTGGTTTTGCACTCTCAGATGCCATGGTCACATTTCATCACTGCATTTTTGTCAATCAAATATTAGCCATGGATGCTATATCAAACAGCAGAAACCCAGAAGTTATGGTGTGTGTGTGTGTGCGTGTGTGTATATATATATATATATATATATATATATATATATATATATATATATATATACTAGCAGAAGGACCCGGCTTCGCCTGGGTATATTTCATCTATTTCATTGAATGTTTCTGTGTGTCGTTGCAGAGAGAAAGTCATCCTCCCTCCCATCCCTGCAGCTGACAGATGTTGATTTTTACCTCCAATTGTTCAATCTCCATTGGCTGCGGAGTGGAAGGGGTCATGGCCTGACTGAGTCGGGGGCGTGACGTTGCAAGACCTGGGGCGGGGTTTTAAGTCCTTCTTTTGATGGTGGTCAGAATTACAGGTCGATGCCATGGTAATTTATGAGGACACGCCATGGGTAACAGTGGAAGAAACCATTGCTTTGCACGGGTATATTTAATCTATTTCATTTAATTTTTCTGTATGTTGTTGCAGAAAGAAATCCAACTTCCCTCCCACCCCTGCAGCTGACAGAAGTTGATTTTTACCTTCATTTTTTCAATCCCCGTTGGCTGCGGAGTGGGAGGGGGCGTGGCCTGACAGAGTCAGAGCATGGTTTCGCGAGATCTGGGGCGGGGGTCAGAGTGGCATGAATTACAGGTCGATGACATGGTAATTTATGGGGACCCGCAATGGGTAGCAGTGGAAAAAAAACATCTTTTATTAGTACTGAATGGTCATAGTCTAAAATTAGTCAATTTCATCTACGATTTTTGTGTGTCGTTGCAGAGAGAAATTCACCCTCCCACCCCTGCAGCTGATTTTTTTCAATCCCCGTTGCCTGCGGAGTGGGAGGGGGCGTGGCCTGGCAGAGTTGGGGGTGTGGATTATCAAGATGCTTCGAACGGTTGTAGTCTGAAATTAGTCTATTTCATCTAAAATTTTGTGTGTCATTGCAGAGAGAAATTCACCCTCCCACCCCTGCAGCAAACAGAAGTTTATTTTTACCTTTATTTTTTCAATCCCTGTTGGCTGCGGAGTGGGAGGGGGCGTGGCCTGACAGTCGGGGGCGTGGATTAGCAAGACACTTCACATGGGTGGATTTAATCTATTTTATTTAATGTTTCTGTGTGTCGTTGCAGAAAGAAAGTCAACCTCCCACCCATCCCTGCAGCTGACAGAAGTTGATTTTTACCTTTATTTTTTCAATCTCTGTTGGCTGCGGAGTGAAAGGGGGTGTGGCCTGACAGAGTTGGGGGTGTGGCTTAGTGAGACCTGGGGCGGGGGTTTTAACTACTTCTTTTAGGGTGGCCTGAATTAAAGGTCAATACCATGCTTATTTATGAGCCCACGCAATAGGCAGCAGTGGAGGAAAACATCTTTTATTACTACTGAACTGTAGTAATAGAAAAAAACACAAGTTATATTTATGGTAACCGGAATACCTTTAACAGTGTCAGTAAATAGAAATGGATGAGATCCTCAGCTGCTGATAATTACCTGGTTGTTATGGAAACCTGCCCTCCCTGTGTGGCTTTGCAGAGAATGGCAGTTGGAGTTTAAAACCAAAGCTCCCAGTTGTAATGTTGGCTAATGGAGATCATATTTTGGGAATATCTCGGGAACGGTACGTCCTAGAGAGATGAGACCTGGTTTAAAACCTTCCCGGACACCTGATGTACCTGTGTGCCGAATTTGGTGAAAATCGGTCCAGTAGTTTGGTCGCGCATAGAGAACAGACAGACAGAAACTCATTTTTATATTATTAAGATATATATATATATATATATATATATATATATATATATATATATATATATATATATATATATATATATATATATGTATAATTAAAGATTTTTCAAAACTTGATTTTCCTAGTTAAAGAAAATCAAATGTGTAATAATTTTTAAATGTATCATCTTACCTTAGTTATTTTTGTCATTTTAGGTTCATCTATTTGGAAGATATTTTACTTTACGCCCATCTTTACTCCAGAAGGAGCTGGAGCCTGTTATGAAGACCATTTCTGTCGCTGCTCTGGAGCTGTCACTTATCACAATCCTCCATTACTTTTTGATCTGTCCAAAGACCCAAGTGAAAAGAATCCTCTCACTCCAGAGACTGAGCCTAATTATTTTAATATTCTTAAAACCATAGAAGATGCAAAAAATAATCATAGAAAAGCTGTCCAAGAGGTAGAAAATCAGTTATCATATAAGAATGTCCTTTGGAAACCATGGCTTCAGGTCTGCTGCTCATCCTGGCTTAAATTTTGTATCTGTGACCATGACATGTCTTGGAACGATCCACCTAAATATATAGATATTTAAGAATTGAATATCGAATGTTATGTATGTCCCTACGAAAATAAGTTAAAGCATCTCCTTCATTTCTGCAGACGTGTGTGTTTGTGTGTGTGTGTGTGTGTATGTGTATATATATATATATATATATATATATATATATATATATATACTAGCAGAAAGACCCGGCTTCGCCTGGGTATATTTCATCTATTTATTTAATGTTTCTGTGTGTCGTTGCAGAGAGAAAGTCAATGCAGCTGACAGAAATTGATTTTTACCTTCATTTTTTCAATCCCTATTGGCTGCGGAGTGGGAGAGGGTGTGGTTTAATGGGACACGGGGGGGGGGGTGTGTTAAGTCCTTCATTTCAGGGTGGCCTGAATTATAGGTTAATGCCATGGTAATTTGAGGAAAAAAAATGGGTAGCAGTGGAAAAAAACATTGCTTTGCGCGGGTATATTTAATCTATTTCATTTAATGTTTCTGTGTGTCGTTGCAGAGAGAAAGTCATCCTCCCTCCCATCCCTGCAGCTGACAGATGTTGATTTTTACCTTCATTTTTTCAATCCCCATTGGCTGCACAGTGGGAGGGGGCGTGGCCTGACAGAGTCGGAGCGTGGTTTCGCGAGATCTGGGGCGGGGGTCAGAGTGTCATGAATTACAGGTCGATGACCTGGTAATTTATGGGGACCCTCAATGGGTAGCAGTGGAAAAAAAACATCTTTTATTAGTACTGAATGGTCGTAGTCTAAAATTAGTCAATTTCATCTACGATTTTTGTGTGTCGTTGCAGAGAGAAATTCACCCTCCCACCCCTGCAGCTGATTTTTTTTTCAATCCCTGTTGCCTGCGGAGTGGGAGGGGGCATGGCCTGGCAGAGTTGGGGGCCTGGCTTAGCAAGATGCTTCGAATGGTTGTAGTCTGAAATTAGTCTATTTCATCTAAAATTTTGTGTGTCATTGCAGAGAGAAATTCACCCTCCCACCCCTGCAGCTGACAGAAGTTTATTTTTTTCCTTCATTCTTTCAATCCCTGTTGGCTGCGGAGTGGGAGGGGGCATGACCTGACAGAGTTGGGGGTGTGGCTTAGCAAAGCTCTTCGCATAGGTGATTTAATCTATTTCATTTAATGTTTCTGTGTGTCGTTGCAGAATGGCTGCAGAGTGGGAGGGGGCGTGGTCTGACAGAGTTGGGGGCGTGACTTAGCAAGACGATTCGAACAGTTGTAGTCTATAATTAGTCTATTTTAGCTAAAATTTTTGTGTCGTTGCAGAGAGAAATTCACCCTCCCACCCCTGCAGCAAACAGAAGTTTATTTTTACCTTTATTTTTTCAATCTTTGTTGGCTGTGGAGTGGGAGGGGGCGTGACCTGACAGAGTCGGGGGCGTGGATTAGCAAGACGCTTCACATGGGTGTATTTAATCTATTTCATTTAATGTTTCTGTGTGTCGTTGCAGAAAGAAAGTCAACCTCCCACCCATCCCTGCAGCTGACAGAAGTTGATTTTTACCTTTATTTTTTCAATCTCTGTTGGCTGCGGAGTGAAAGGGGGTGTGGCCTGATGGAGTTGGGGGTGTGGCTTAGTGAGACCTGGGGCGGGGGTTTTAAGTACTTCTTTTAGGGTGGCCTGAATTAAAGGTCAATACCACGCTTATTTATGAGCCCACACAATAGGCAGCAGTGGAGGAAAACATCTTTTATTACTACTGAACTGTAGTAATAGAAAAAAACATAAGTTATATTTATGGTAACCGGAATACCTTTAACAGTGTCAGTAAATAGAAATGGATGAGATCCTCAGCTGCTGATAATTACCTGGTTGTTATGGAAACCTGCCCTCCCTGTGTGGCTTTGCAGAGAATGGCAGTTGGAGTTTAAAACCAAAGCTCCCAGTTGTAATGTTGGCTAATGGAGATCATATTTTGGGAATATCTCGGGAACGGTACGTCCTAGAGAGATGAGACCTGGTTTAAAACCTTCCCGGACACCTGATGTACCTGTGTGCCGAATTTGGTGAAAATCGGTCCAGTAGTTTGGTCGCGCATAGAGAACAGACAGACAGACAGAAACTCATTTTTATATTATTAAGATTATATATATATATATATATATATATATATATATATATATATATATATATACACATACATATACATACACAGTGCCTTGCGAAAGTATTCGGCCCCCTGGAACTTTTCAACATTTTGCCACATTTCAGGCTTCAAACAAAAAGATATAACATTTTACATTTTTGGTGAAGAATCAACAACAAGTGGGTCACAATTGTGAAGTGGAACGAAATTTATTGGATTATTTAAACTTTTTTTTTTAATAATAAAACTGAAAAGTGGGGTGTGCAAAATTATTCGGCCCCCTTGCATTAATACTTTGTTGTGCCACCTTTTGCTGTGATTACAGCTGCAAGTCGCTTGGGGTATGTTTCTATCAGTTTTGTACATCTAGAGACTGTAATCTTTGCCCATTCTTCCTTGCAAAACAGCTCAAGCTCTTGGAGGTTGGATGGAGAGCAATTGTGAACAGCAGTTTTCAGCTCTTTCCACATATTCTCAATTGGATTCAGGTCTGGACTTTGACTTGGCCATTCTAAGACCTGGATACGTTTATTTTTGAACCATTCCATTGTAGATTTTGCTTTATGTTTGGGATCATTGTCTTGTTGGAAGATAAATCTCCGTCCTAGTCTCAGGTCTTTTGCAGACTCCAACAGGTTTTCATCCAGAATGGTCCTGTATTTGTACTCCATCCATCTTCCCATCAATTTTAACCATCTTCCCTGCTGATAAAAAGCAGGCCAAAACCATGATGCTGCCACCACCATGTTTGACAGTGGGGATGGTGTGTTCAGGGTGCTGTGTTGCTTTTACGCCAAACATATCCTTTTGCATTGTTTCCAAAAAGTTTGATTTTGGTTTCATCTGACCACCTTCTTCTTGCCACTCTTCCATAAAGGCCAGATTTGTGAAGCGTTCGATTGATTGTCCTATGGAAAGACACTCCCACCTCAGCTGTAGATCTCTGCAGTTCATCCAGAGTGATCATGGGCCTCTTGGCTGCATCTCTGATCAGTCTTCTCCTTGTTTGATGAAAGTTGATTTGAAAGATGAAAGTTTAGAGGTACAGCCGGGTCTTGGCAAATTTGCAGTGGTCTGATACTCCTTCCATTTCAATATGATCGCTTGCACACTGCTCCTTGGAATGTTTAAAGCTTGGGAAATCTTTTGGTATCCAAATCCTGCTTTAAACTTCTCCACAACAGTATCATGGACCTGCCTGGTGTGTTCCTTGGTCTTCATGATGCTCTCTGTGCTTTAAACAGAACCCAGAGACTATCACAGAACAGGTGCATTTATACGGAGACTTGATTACACACAGGTGGATTCTATTTATCTTCATCGGTCATTTAGGACAACATTGGATCATTCAGAGATCCTCAATGAACTTCTGGAGTGAGTTTTCTGAACTGAAAGTAAATGGGCCGAATAATTTTGCACACCTAACTTTTCAGTTTTATTATTACAAAAAACGTTTCAATGATGCAATAAATTTCATTCCACTAAACAATTGTGACCCACTTGTTGTTCATTCTTCACCAAAAATTTAAAATGTTATATCTTTTTGTTTGAAGCCTGAAATGTGGCAAAAGGTTGAAAAGTTCCAGGGGGCCGAATACTTTCGCAAGGCACTGTGTATGTGTGTATGTGTGTATGTATGTATGTGTGTGTGTGTGTGTGTGTGTGTATGTATGTATGTATGTATGTATATATAATCGTGATCCTCAAGATAATGGCAACTTCCTCTTCCTGCATGTTAGCCGCCTTTTTTCAGCCAATCAACATGCAAGGGAGTCTTTGGTACCTCTTAGCATCACGTGGGGCCCCTACAAGTCGATTGCAGGGATTGGCTGGCCAGATCAGATGACCTGGGAATATAAGAATCTGGTCCCACGCTGCTCGCGTTATACGCCATCTGCATGAGATTAGGGATAGAGCTGCTGTCTGTCAGGGAGAGTGTTAGGGCCTGAATTTAGGTGTTGGTTAGGCAGGAATCACCCACAAAGAACCCAACAGCCCTTCTAAGGGCTACAAGCACGTTTTTTTTTTTGTCCTCCTCTCGGCTGCTGTCTGGGACTTGTAGTGCAGCTACCGCCATCTTGGCTGCACACTGTGCACAGCGACTGGTGGCAGAAAGGGGACAGCACATGGTCCACACAGACCCCAATGAAATTGCCCAAAGTCCTCTCAGTACTCATTTTTGCTGCTGCTGTACCTTGGCTTGCTGGGATCTGTAGTGCAGTCTAGGGAATACGTTTTGTCACTCAATTATATAAACTACAGTCCAGTGAACAATTGTGAGGTGTGTAATACACTAGCTGCAGTCTAGAGAATACGTGTTTATTCTCAGTTATATAAACTACATTCCAGTGCAAAATTGAGTGGTTTGCGGTGCAATAGCTGGAGTCTAAATACTACATTTTTTTTGCCTCAGATAGTAATTCTACTGTCTACTGAATACGGTTTTGGCCTCAGATATTAACTCGACAGTTTGGTGAATATACAAAATGTTGAACCCAAGGGCTAAGGGTCGAGGGCGTGGGCGTTCAAGTAGTGTAGGGGGCAGAGGCCATGGTCCTGTACATGCTGATGAGGGAGCAGTGGAACGCCGCAGTGTTTCACTCCCTAGCTTCATCTCGCAACTTACTGGGTCACGTGGTACACCACTATTGAAACCACAACAGTGCGAACAGGTGATGACATGGGTAGCGGACAATGCGTCCAGTAATTTATCCACCACCCAGTCTTCCATGCAGTCCACCCACGCTAGCCAAGGGAGTAGACCTCTGGCTCCTACAGCTCAACCTCCTCCCCCCCCAGCCTGGCCCCCCATGGAAAATATGGATTCAGATCCGGCATACTCACAGGAACCTTTTTCAGGACCCTACCCAGAGATACAAACCACTGCTCAACAGCAACCTGAGCAGTTGCTCTGTCCCGATGCCCAAAATTTAGAACTTTCGCAGTCTGTGGGTGACGAGAGTGTGGACTTAGTGCAAGTAGTGCGTGAAGAGGTGTCGGATGATGATGATGATAATGAGACACGGTTGTCAGACAGTGACGTTGTTGTCAGGGCAGTAAGTCCGAGGGGGGAGCAGAGTGAGGAATCGGAGGAAGAGCTGGTGGATGATGAGGTGACTGACCCGATCTGGGTTGGTAATCCAACTCAAGACAGTGCTTCTGAGGGGGAGGCAAGTGCAGCACCAGAACAGGTTGGAAGAGGCAGTGGGGTGGCCACAGGGAGAAGCAGGGCCAGAGCAGGTAGATCAGCAACTGTTTCAAGGAGTCAAGCTCCCGTGCCGAGGCCTAGATGTTCGCAAGTCTGGAGGTTTTTTAAAGAAAGTGAGGATGACCGATGGACTGTGGTGTGCAACCAGTGCCACACCAGGATCAGCAGGGGAGCCACCACTACCAGCCTAACCACTACCAGCACGTGCAGGCATATGAGTGCTAAAACCCGACTCAGTGGAACCAAGGCCGTTCACCGCCTGTGGGTCACACCACTGCCTCTTCCCCTGTGTCACATGCAGGCTCGGCGAGTCAACCCCCCGCCCAAGACCCCGGCACGAGCGCCTCCCACCCTACAACCACCTCTACGATCCTCCAAAACCTCCACCAATGTGTCCCTGCGCAGCGTTCAGCTGTCTTTGCAGCAGCCATTTGAGCGCAAGCGCAAATACAATTCCAGCCACCCACATGCACAAGCCCTAAACGGCCACATCTCCAAATTGTTGAGCCTGGAAATGCTGCCCTATAGACTGGTAGAGACTGAGGCTTTCCGCAACCTGTTAGTGGTGGCTATCCCTCGGTACTTGGTCCCCAGCCGCCACTATTTTTCCCGATGTGCCGTCCCAGCCCTACACCAGCACGTGTCAGAGAACATCATCCGTGCCCTGACCAACGCGGTTAGTGATAAGGTCCACCTAACCACGGACACGTGGACAAGTGCTGCCGGGCAGGGACACTATATTTCACTGACGGCACATTGGGTTAACTTGGTGGAGGCTGGGACCGAGAATGTACATAGTACATCGGTTTCTCAGATGTACTATGCCTCTTCCTCCAACCTCTCCTTCTCCTCCTCCTCTGAATTACCATCCGTGGGCACGACGCCTTCAGTCGGTAGCTCTAGGCGCAGCAGCAGTGCCGTGGGTAAGCGCCAGCAGGTGGTGCTCAAACTGCTGAGCTTAGGTGACAAAAGGCACACCGCCCAAGAGCTGTTAAAGGGCATCACGGCGCAGACCGATGTGTGGCTGGCACCGCTGAACCTCAAGCCAGGCATGGTTGTGTGTGACAACGGGCGTAACCTGGTGGCGGCTCTTCAACTCGGCAGACTGACACATGTGCCATGCCTGTCCCACGTGTTCAATCTCATAGTTCAGCGGTTCCTCAAGACATACCCCAATTTGTCAGATTTGCTCACCAAGGTGCGCCGCATCTGTGCGCATTTCCGTATGTCAACCACAGATGCTGCCACTCTCAGGGCAGCGCAGCGGCGCCTACAACTGCCAAATGGAATTCGACATTAAACATGTTAATCAGAGTTTACCAGCAGCGCAGAGCGATTGTAGACTGCCAGATGTCATCTTCCACCAGAACTGGTAGTCAGGTCAGTCAGCTTCCTCAAGTCTACAATGAGGAGTGGACATGGATGTCTGATATCTGTCACGTGTTGAGCAACTTTGAGGAGTCAACACAGATGGTCAGCGGCGGAGCCGCCTGTGGTGTAGAGCCAACCAGGAGGGTCATATCTGATATTATTCCATCTCTGGCTGGCTCCCCCCCCCTCCCCCTTGCTCCCAAGAGATGCGAGCATCTCATTAAATTAAGATCCTTATCACCCCCAGCAATAAAGTAGAGCTCAGTCCCTCACAGGTCCACTTTAAAGACCACAGCCAGCTGCTCCTCTTGGGAGAGGAAGCCAACTCAGCAGGAGGTCTGCCTTAGCAGTGTGAGTAACCCTCCTCCATCCAGACTTTGTCTCCGGAAGACTTCAAAAAGAATCATCAGAGAATATAGAAAAATGATATCTCCAGATCGTTGCATCCCACAGGTTTGATGGAAAATTCCGGTTAGGCACAAGAGGTGGACGAACGCGAGGAGTCTAAACGCATCACTGTCCGGAGGACCAGTGACATGCTGCACCCCAATTCCCTTCCCAAAGCAACCCCAGGAGCGGTGTTTGGTAGTTGCGTGATGGGAATACCGTTCCGAGTCCAACCCTACCTCGCACTTGGTTCCACGACCCTCTGGGTGGGCGTTATGAGGAGATATAATTTCTCAGTCATAAATCAGCAAGGTGGGACTATAATACCGGTGACGTCACATAGGGAGTGGACCAGTCAAGGCATATTGTTCTCCTCCACCGGGGGGGTGGGAGTCAGTAGCCTGGGAGTCATGTGACACTACACATGTGTGGCTGACCAAGAAGCTTGTGCCCTGAGGCTGCTCCCAACTGGAGGCTTCAGTGAACTGGACTGAAAACCCGTCTCGGTAACAATCGTTTTCCATGTTTTATCCCTTTTATTTTTATTGTATTCGTATTACCTGCTTGCACCTGTATTAGTCTGAATATCTACCTCTGTAAAACCTTTATACTGTTGTAGCTAGCATCGCCCTTCTGGGTAAATAAATATCCAATTTATAAGCTCGTTTCATATTATCCTAAGAACCCTGGGTCTCACGGGTTGTGAGTCTGAGGTAAGAAGGTTGATCGCAGTGACCAGGCGGCCTGGCGCTGGGCGAGATCCTTCATATTGGTGGCAGCGAGTGGGATTCCTAGGATAACAGTGTGTGGGTGAAGAATCACTCAGCCACTGGGGACTGGCACAGCAGAACTAAGCTGGCGCAGTCTTATGAATCGAGCTCGGTGCTAGATCAGACATGCTAATACGGTCAAAGTTATAGTACGGTACTGTTCCCTTCCCCTTTTTCTGTGTTTTCTGTCCTATCTTTTATTTGAGAACGATGGCACCTCAAGGTCTAAATGAAGCCATCGATTTTACCTGCTTCATCTAAGAGTAGTGTTACTAGCTGTGTTACTTTTATATACATATATACCAATGTGGACAGAAGCACTTCACTATCTTTCATATTTTGTTGAGGCTCTTACTGCCCTCTTGCTTCTGCCCCCCAATTTAAAACTGGCTTCCGACAAGAAGAATAAAAATCCTACAAAACAAATACATTTTAACACATAAATCTTGATCTCATCCAATCCTTATTTATACATCTAGATGCGTTTACAGTAATTTACTGTATTTCGGTATATCCTGCTCTACATCTGGTACAGCCTCCACAGCGACTGCTTACTCACAGCTAGTCCGGTCATGTGACGCAGATTCTTAATCACATGACCGCTTTAGTCAATCAACGCACACCCTGTTTGCAGATACGCATATACACCATCTCGGCAGGCCCACGACGTCGCGCGTCACGTGACCGGACGTGCGGCGTCAGGTGACCGGCACTTTTGGCACGCCGGCGTATGTTCACGCCAGCGCTTAAATAAGAGCAGTCGGGCACGTATTGCGCCCCCTAAAACTATACCATCATCTGCGGTATCTGGCACAGCCACGCTTTCATCATGGGAACATGCAAGTACTGGGTCTTGCGCTGTTTTGGCGTTTAGGCCTATTCATAGCCTTAAGTTACCATCTTGCTTCTTGTTGCCTGTTTAACCCAGTATAGTATCAGATATTACAATATAATAGACTGCATCTCCCCAATATTTGCAAGCAGTACCTTATGCTTTATTTGTTGGATCAATGTTATACTGTTTATGATGGCCTTGATTCTGTGACTAATGCTATCGGAACATTAATTCACAGAGGGACGGTTTTGCATGTGATTGACTAGCCGCTGTGGGATTACATGTTGTTCTTATACCATTGTTAATAAGGATTTTTGTGATTTCTTATATCAGATATTCGCTGCATAAGCGGCGTCACACCACATCAAATAGACAGGTCTGTTTATTTGCAGACCGTTTTTCTATTTGACTGCAAGATTGTATTGCTTTGCCTAGCCCCTGATGATCCCCTTGGCCGGGTGAAACGCGTTGGGTCTCTATATTAAGATATACATCTAACAGCAAATAATCCTTTACTCTGTCCTGAATTTTGCCCTGCTTTTGATTTTCAGCTATCAGGCGCATGTCTGGACAGATGATAACTTTATTTTATTAGTTGTTTTTTGTTTTTTGCAATTTCATTTCCTTCACTGGTGTGGTGCACTTTTTCCTTTAGGTCATAGTGTGGTGACGGTTATTCCTGTGCCAGGACCTTAATAGGGACTCTAGGAGGTTCCAGGCACGGGATCGCCCCTATCGGGGCGGCCATTCCGTCTTAGGTAGGGACGAATAGTACACAGGGTAATAATAAGGCCAGTTTTCCACAACAGGCCCAATACAACACCCATCATTGACCATCGACTACTCTATCTTCGTCACTACATTTATTCTTGGCTTATTTACTTATATTTTCCTTTGTTATTTGTTTTGTAGTATTTCGGGTTGGCCGTGTACCAAGTATTTTTAAATATAATGATTAAAGGTTATTTTTTAGGGTAATTCTTCTGTGATTATATATCTATCTTTTATTTGGCATTTACCTCCACACACGGGGGGGTCATGGAAACTAAAAGTAGGACTCAAGGGCTTCCACAAGCTGTGCCAGGAGAAGACGCTGGGCAGATGTCATATAACGGGGTGGAGTTGGACTCTAACCGGGGTGGGGTGTCAGGTGGGGGCGGACATGCTCTCATCACCCATGGCAGCCCAGCGTGGTCTGGTGCGCAGAACCCAGCGTCTCCTGGAAGCACCAGCAACCCTGACCCCTACGAGTCCCAGGACCCCCTCATGCAAGCCTACCTCCAGGCTCTGAAGGGTGGTTCCGAGGAGGAGCGCAGTGCCCTTCGCCAGCTGTTGCAGGAGCAACAAGCAGAGCGCAGGCACAGACTGGAGTTGGAAGAGAAAGAACGGGAGCGCAAGCACCAGCGGGAGTTGGCCCAGATGCAGCTTACTCCATCTTCCCCGTTCCTTAACTGACAGCCTCCAGGAATTCTTTCACCTAGGCTCCGGGCCGAGGACTTTCCTGTTCTGGAACAGCATGGAGACTTGGACACATTCTTGAAGGGGTTTGAAAGGGTTTGTCGTCAGCACCAGCTACCCACAGCAGAATGGGCACGATACCTGACCCCCCCGGCTTAGGGGGAAGGCCCTGGACGCATTTGTTGCTCTCCCTGTTGACCATGACAATTCCTATGATGCAATCAAAGCAGCATTGATCCGGAAGTACCAGCTCACGCCTGAGGTGTACCGCCTAAAGTTCCGGAGCCTGCGGAAAAAGCCTACCGAGAGCCATGAGGAGGCTCTGGACCAATTGCGCAGGATGCTTCAGCAGTGGATGGAAGGCATGTCCGCCACCTCCAAAGAGGACATCATGGATCTAGTCCTCCAGGAGCAGTTTCTGAACATATGCACGGAGGAGGTGCAGCAGTTTGTGCTGGATAGAAGACCCAAGGATGCCAGGACTGCCGCAGAAATAGCGGACTGTTTCATCGCCAATCGGGCATTGCGGAAACCTACCAGCAACGGCTGGAGAGGGGGGTAAGACAAGCTTTGTCCCAGGGAACCCTGCTGTTGCCCCTGCCCAAAAGACTCCGGGTACATATGTGTCCCCCTCCCCGACCCAGGGTGATATCCGGCGATGCCATGCTTGTAACCAGCTGGGGCATTTCAAAACGGCGTGCCCTAACCGCAAGAAGATTTCCACGACCCCCCAGGCTCCAGCCTTGGGACCATCTATCTATTTGGTGGGACATGTTGGGGGCCAAGGCAGTGCCAACCGCCAGCCCATCACTGTGGGGGGTAAAGTTGTTATGGGGTTCCGAGACACGGGGGCAGATGTGACTCTGGTGCAACCTGATTTGGTGACCCCTGGGGATATCCCCGGAAAAACCCTGACCCTTCAAGGTATTGGACAGGCACGTCTCACAGTACCCATGGCTTGTGTCCATTTGGATTGGGGTGCTGATAAGGGACTACGCGAGTGGGGTTGTGTTTAACCTCCCAGCCAATGTACTGTTGGGAACGGACTTGGGGCCCCTCATGGCCCAATATGCAGTGAAGGAAAACCTAAGCCATTGTGATAAAGTGACTGGCAATACGGTCTTACCCTGTGCCTCAGTATCAGATGTGCCTGATGTTCTGCAGACTGTCACCCCTGCAGAGGGGAAGGCAAGTTGCCCCCCCCTCCAATGTGTCTACAGCTGAAGAGTACAATGAAAATGTTAACAATGACTTGAATGTTCCTGTGAATGTTGGTAGTGGTGACCTGGCTGCAGACACGCCCACATCTGCGGGGGGACCTAGCCCCCTGGCTGTAACCCTGCCTGAGCAGGTCAACCCTACTGATGACTGTGACCCGGCAACTATTGCTGACTGTTATGAAAATGTCTCTTTTAATTCTCGCTCTGAACATTTAATGGCTAGCTCGTCTGGGGTCCAGGGATACGCCCTGCCATGTACTCCAGCGTGCCCCTCTCGGATCCCCAGCTCCTCAGACAAGCTACCAACAGTTGAGTGTGTGGCAGTTCACGGGCCCCCCAGCATGGATCTGGAGGAGAAAGAGACTGCTGGGATCGCAGTCGTAACCCGCAGCCAGAGGGCTCAGGGGGAGGAGGCCATTCCGACTCTTGAGCCATCCCCTCTGTCATCCGAAGACGGTGCTGGGACCACCGTGACTAACTACCAGAGCCAGACCCCGAGGGGTCCGGCACGTATACAACATTCACATCACTTCTGGCTGGCTCGAGTCAGGAATTCCAGGACGCAGTCCAAGCGGACCACAGCCTGGAACCATTGAAGGAGTGCGTGGCTCAGCCACCCTCGGGTTCAGACAAAGATCGGGTGTTCTGGGACCAGGGGAGGTTGTACCGGGAAACTCTTCCCACCAATGGGCCCGAAGGTTGGTGCAGCGAGAGGCACTTAGTGATACCCCAACCCTATTGAGCGGAATTGTTGCGGATTGCTCATGATATTCCCCTGGCAGGTCAGCTGGGGATTGCTAAGACCAAGTCTCGCTTGGCCCACTTGTTCTACTGACCTAAGATGGGGGCCGATGTAGCTAGATACTGCCGTTCCTGTGTCACCTGTCAGAGGATGGGAAAGGCGGGGCAAGGCTCCAAAGCCCCATTAGTGCCTATGCCCATCATAATGGAGCCTTTCCAGCGGGTGGCCATAGATCTCATTGGGCCCCTGGCCATCCCCAGCCTCACCGGGAAACGCTACATCTTAACGGTAGCAGACTACGCTACTCGGTACCCGGAGGCTGTCGCTCTGTCCTCCACTCGGGTGGATGTAGTGGCCAAGGCCCTAGTAACAATATTCTCCCGTGTTGGGTTTCCCCGGGAGATGCTCACGGACCAAGGGACCCAGTTCATGTCCGCCTTGATGCAGGGCCTGTGTGAGGTAACAGCGGTGCAACATCTGGTGTCCAGCCCAAATCACCCACAGACTAATGGCCTGTGTGAACAATTCAATGGCACCCTGAAGCAGAGGCTCTGAATGTTAGTCGAGTCCCAGGGGCGCGATTGGGAGCCTTATCTCCTGCACCTGCTGTTCGCTTACAGGGAAGTGCCTCAAGCGTCAACAGGGTTTTCCCCCTTTGAGCTCCTGTATGGGAGGTGTGTACGTGGGCCCCTAGCTCTTGTGAAAGAATCCTGGGAAGGAGGAGCAGCCACCCCAGGTGTGTCAGCCGTGGAGTATGTTTTGCGATTCCGCGATAAAATGCAGACCATGGTGCAGCTGGTGCATGACAACCTGGTCCAGGCCCAAACTGACCAGAATCGCTGGTATGACCAGAATGCCCGGGAGTGAACCTACCAACCAGGGCAGAAGGTATGGGTCCTAGTCCCTGAACCCCAGGACAAGTTTCAGGCTAAATGGACTGGTCCATACATCGTGCACCAACAAATCAACAGTGTCAACTACCTAGTCACAATTGATCCTGGCCGGAAAAGGCAGAAGGTCTTCCATGTCAACATGATGAAAGCTCATCATGGCAGGGAAGCCTGTGCTTTCCCGGTGTGCAGTATGCCAGAGGACGAGGAGGAGGACCTCGTGGACCTACTCGCTCACTTCAGTGCAGGAGAGTCCAGCGAGGTGGCACCAGTAAACCCCCTGCTGTCTGAGACCCAGCGGTCACAGCTGGAGGAGGTCCTGCGCCCTCTCCCTGGCCTCTTCTCTGGAAAACCCGGAAGAACAGACCGAGCCATCCACCATGTGGACACAGGGAATCATGCCCCTATCCGGCGCTCGCCATATTGCATCTCCTTGGAGGTACAGGTCCAGAGGCGTAAGGAGATAGACGAGATGCTGGAATTGGGGGTGATTCAAAAGTCACACAGTGCGTGGGCGTCACCTGTAGTTCTTGTACCTAAGAAAGACCGGACCACTCGGTTCTGCGTGGACTACCGTGGGCTCAATGAAATCACTGTTGATGACGCGTACCCCATGCCGCATATTGACGACCTGCTTGACCGGTTGGGCAAGGCTCAGTTTTTGTCCATCATGGATTTGAGCCGAGGATACTGGCAGATACCCCTGTCCCCAGAGGCACATGAGCGATCGGCCTTTATCGCTCCTTTTGGACTGTACGAGTCCACTGTCATACCATTCGGCATGAAGAATGCTCCTGCCACTTTCCAGCGGATGGTCAACTGCCTGCTGGCGGGATGCGGCGAAGGGTTCGCCGCGGCGTACCTGGATGACATCGCCGTCTTCAGCTCCACTTGGGAGGACCACCTTCAGCACCTGGTACAGGTGCTGGGGCGGATCCACCAGGCGGGCTTGACCATCAAGCCGGGAAAGTGCCAGCTGGGCATGCGCAAGGTCCAATACCTGGGACACCGGGTAGGTGGGGGAGCTCTGAAACCAGAGCCTGAGAAATTGGACGTGATCGCGTCCTGGCCCACCCCCAGGACCAAGCGACAGGTACTGTCTTTCCTGGACACCGCAGGGTACTATAGAAAGTTCGTACCCAACTATAGTGCTCTCGCTACCCCCTTGACAGACCTAACCAAGAAAAAGCTGCCCCAGGCTGTCACTTGGACAGCTGCCTGCAAGCACTCCTTCCAGACTCTGAAGGCGGCCCTGGTGAACGCCCCGGTACTTCAAGCGTACGATGATTCTCGAACGCTTGTACTGCAGACGGATGCCAGCACCTAGGGCCTGGGTGCTATGCTGAGCCAGATCGACTCAGCAGGGCAAGAGCACCCAGTGCAGTACCTTAGCCGGAAACTTCTGCCACGGGAAGTAGCCTATGCCACAGTGGAAAAAGAATGCCTAGCAATTGTCTGGGCCCTGCAGCATCTGCAGGCTTACTTGTATGGGCGCCACTTCAACGTGGTAACGGATCACAACCCCCTCATCTGGCTGAAGTGGGTATCGGGTGAAAATAGACGACTATTACGTTTGAGCCTAGTGCTTCAACAATACAATTATGACATCCGCTATAAGCCCGGATGGGTCCATGGCAATGCCGATGGTTTATCCCGGCGAGGTGAGGCAGCAGAGGTGCATGAGGAAGGTGGATGGAGAGTCCTCCTCCCTCCTAGTACGCTCTAAAAGGGGGAGGTGTGGTGTAGAGCCAACCAGGAGGGTCGTATCTGATATTATTCTGATTCAAAAAGAATCACCAGAGAATATAAAAAATGATGATATCTCCAGATCGTCGCATCCCACAGGTGTGACGGAAAATTCCGGGTAGGCACAAGAGGTGGACGAATGCGAGGAGTCTAAACGCATCACTGTCCGGAGGACCAGTGACGCACTGCACCCCAATTCCCTCCCCAAAGCAACCCCAGGAGCGGTGTTAGGTAGCTGCGTGATGGGAATACCGTTCCGAGTCCAACCCTACGTCGCACTTGGTTCCACGACCGTTTGGGTGGGCGTTATGAGGAGATATAATTTCTCAGTCATAAATCAGCAAGGTGGGACTATGATACCGGTGACATCACATAGGGAGTGGACCAGTCAAGGCATATTGCTCTCCTCCACTGGGGGGGTGGGAGTCAGTAGCCTGGGAGTCATGTGACGCTACACATGTGTGGCTGACCAAGAAGCTTGTGCCCTGAGGCTGCTCCCAACTGGAGGCTTCAGTGAACTGGACTGAAAACCCGTCTCGGTAACAATCGTTTTCCATGTTTTATCCCTTTTATTTTTATTGTATTCGTATTACCTGCTTGCACCTGTATTAGTCTGAATATCTACCTCTGTATAACCTTTATACTGGTGTAGCTAGCATCGCCCTTCTGGGTAAATAAATATCCAATTTATAAGCTTATTTCATATTATCCTAAGAACCCTGGGTCTCACGGGTTGTGAGTGTGAGGTAAGAAGGTTGATCACAGTGACCAGGCGGCCTGGCACTGGGCGAGATCCTTCACATTGGTGGCAGCAAGTGGGATATCTAGGATAACAGTGTGTGGGTGAAGAATCACTCAGCCACTGAGGACTGGTACAGCAGAGCTAAGTTGGCGCAGTCTTATGAATCGAGCTCGGTGCTAGATCAGACATACTAATACGGTCAAAGTTATAGTACAGTACTCTTCCCTTCCCCTTTTTCTTTGTTTTCTGTCCTATCTTTTATTTGGCATTTACCTCCACACATGGGGGGGTCATGGAAACTAGAAGTAGGACTCAAGGGCTTCCACAAGCTGTGCCAGGAGAAGACGCTGGGCAGATGTTGTATAAACGTCCACATCTCCAAATTGTTGAGCCTGGAGATGCTGCCCTCTAGACTGGTAGAGACTGAGGCTTTCCGCAACCTGATGGCGGTGGCTGTCCCTCGGTACTTGGTCCCCAGCCTCCACTATTTTTCCCGATGTGCCATCCCAGCCCTACACCAGCACGTATCAGAGAACATCATCTGTGCCCTGACCAACGCGGTTAGTGATAAGGTCCATCTAACCACGAACACGTGGACAAGTGCTGCCGGGCAGGGACACTATATCTCACTGACGGCACATTGGGTTAACTTGGTGGAGGCTGGTACCGAGTCTGACCCTGGGGCCGCTCATGTACTGCCCATACCGAGGACTGCGGGGCCTACCTCGGTCATGGTTTCTCAGATGTACTATGCCTCTTCCTTAAACTCCACCGAATTACCATCCGTGGGCACGGCGCCTTCAGTCGGTAGCTCAAGGCGCAGCAGCAGAGCCGTGGGTAAGTGCCAGCAGACGGTGCTCAAACTGCTGCGCTTAGGTGACAAAGAGCTGTTACAGGGCATCACGGCGCAGACCGATCTGTGGCTGGCACCGCTAAACCTCAAGCCAGGCATGGTTGTGTGTTACAACGGGCATAACCTGGTGGCGGCTCTTCAGCTCGGCAGACTGACACATGTGCCAGGCCTGGCCCACGTGTTCAATCTCATAGTTCAGCGGTTTCTCAAGACATACCCCAATTTGTCAGATTTGCTCACCAAGGTGCGCCGCATCTGTACGCATTTCCGTAAGTCAACCACAGATGCTGGCACTCTCAGGGCAGCGCAGCGGCGCCTACAACTGCCAAATGGAATTCGACATTAAACATGTTAATCAGAGTTTACCAGCAGCGCAGAGCGATTGTAGACTGCCAGATGTCAACTTCCACCAGAACTGGTAGTCAGGTCAGTCAGCTTCCTCAAGTCTACAATGAGGAGTGGACATGGATGTCTGATATCTGTCACGTGTTGAGCAACTTTGAGGAGTCAACACAGATGGTCAGCAGCGATGACGCCATTATCAGGCTTACCATCCTGCTGCTTTACCTGTTGAAAAACTCACTGCTCAGCATGAAGTCAGAAGCTTTGCGCTTGTCACAGGAGATGGGGGAAGAAGATACGTCGCTTGATAGCCAGATCACCCTCCGGTCTGTTTCTCAGCGCGTATTGGAGGAGCGGGATGAGGATGAGGAGGAAGAGGAGGAGAATGTTGACGACACAGAAGAGGGTTCCAATGCTCAGTCCTTCTTAACTCTTGAGCGTGTATGGGCTGAAGAGGAGGAAATGGAGAGTCAGGCCAGTGAGGAGAGGGAATTCTTGTGTGTTGGGACTCTGGCGCA